>JAFVLL020013060.1:0-17197 GCA_021397915.2 Tor tambroides | reverse complement strand
CAAATCATATATTACGGTTACGGAACGATGACAAGACCAAAGCGAATCTGCAGGCTTATGCCCCGTAGTCAGGTCATCCTTGGGGAGTCATTGTAATGCAATGGGCTGCAGATGTTGTATGAAAGAAAACCAGAGGAGAGAGATGACATGGGCAGAAGATAAATGGAAGCACACCAGAAGATAATAACACACCATGTGGCTTTGGCTTTACTGACGTCCCTTTTTCCGAGTCCTGACATGGGACTGTTTTTATGCCACTCTGAAGTAGCGGTAACAGGATTGATGGTCAAAGAAAATGTTATTCATTGGAAACTCAAAGAAAGGCATGACCACTTCCCATTTTGATAACTTTACAGAAGATTACTCTCTTGAAACAGAGTGAGGAAACATATGGCTTGAGGTCTAAAGAAGATTTGTGCATTATTAACATATAAGTGCTCAATTTCACTTTTTAAGGTCCAAATGACCACATTAAAAATGTGAGATTTTTTAATCTACCGCATAAAGCACATTTTAGGTTACCTGACACAATTTCTTAATATAATCATGTTTAACAACATCTGTAGGGCTGATACAACATACAATAAATTATTCAATTTCAGCTCAAGGACATCTAATGAAATCATCCACAACATACTGGAAATGTTCAGATCACAGCAAGCTGTTGTGAGCACAGTGATCGAGTTATTCAGTCACTGTAGCTTCTATTAATGTTTTAACTTTAATAACATTATTTCCACCCAATAAAAGTTTGTCGTCGAAACCATTGTATCCATTGTAACATCAAGAACTGTCATCTGTGTGTTGTTTAGCACAGACAGTGGCAAAATTAGGAATGTGTTGATGCATATGGATTGGGAAAAATACAAAATTTTAGAAAGAAATGTAATTAAATTAATGAAATTACTAAATTCTAAGAAATTCTGCACATTTAGACAAAGACTAATAATAGACAGAAAGAGATTATAGTTATAATTAAATATAGGGGTGTGACGAGACACTTATCCCACGAGACAAGACACAAGACTGGGTTCAAGAGAATGACCTATGACCTATCTTTTATTCAACTGAAAAACACAAAATGCAAAAAAATGTAGGTGCATTTTTTTTTAAATCAACTTGTACTTTCTGAAATTAAACTTCTATTTTAATGAATTATATGCAGTAATAAACAACACGTAAACTAGAGCTGCATGATTCTGGATAAATTGAGAATCACATTTTTTTTTTTTAATAAATTGGAGATCATGATTCTCTCACGATTCCGAAAAAAAAAAGATTAGAAAACTAAACAAAATAACGTAATTTACTAGTGGTTCTGACAAGATGTTCATTGCTTAAGTATTTTGAAAATATATATTCATTTGAACAAAATAAAAAAATTCAATGAAGGAGTCAGTGTCTCACTACATAAAGACTTGTTTCACTATTGGAATCTCTTTGAATGAATGATTCAATGACAAATACTTTTTTAAGTGGGTTGTCGCCACCTCCTTGCGGAAGAGGATAAGCTTAACAATATATATAAGTGTGAAGATACTTTCGTTTTGATCGCTACTGTAGACAATAAGTGTTTATACCCAAACTATAATCTTTTATCCCAGTACTTCTGTTATTTAAAATGTCTATAACACAGAAATAAAGAAGTGTGGTTGAAAAAACTGTTTGTGTTGCTCTTTCTGGATCAACAGCAGCATGAATGCAGATTTGAATGTCTTTAACACCTTTTTCACATCGTAAGCGTCAGTGGAGCGTGAGCAGCGCGTGTTTTGTCGCCACCCATAGCAGTAGGCTTGTTTGAGGTGAGCAAAATCTGCGCAGAACCAATCACCGGTGATCACCGCGAGATGCATGCCGGTAAGAAAAGTGTCTTGTTCATCATATTTATAGCCTATTCATATAAAAGCAACAGAACTGAAATTCATCATGTTTATCAGCAGCACAGCATGTGAGTGAGAATAACTCAATATCCTCCTTTGATCTCGTAGTATCTGTTCTACTTCGAGAGGTCAGAACTGTCTGTCTTGACTGCGCTTATTTCACTCCTCCCCTCACTGCAGCCGCCTACTCTCGCCTACATTTCAGGTGAGGCGAGGCGCATCTCAAACAAGCCTAGTGAATGACAGCGTTCACATCGGAAGTGTGATGATGGCCGACCCTCTGATTCATCAACATGGGCAGCGACAAAACATGCTTCTCACGCTCCACTGACACTCGCGATGTGAAACAGTCGTAATAGACATAGCTGAATCATTCTCATTCAGGAATAAGATCGCGTGGATGTTTGAATCAAGATTGCAATTTTTTAACGATTAATGGTGCAGCTCTAATGTAAACACTGCAAAAGGTTTTGCGAGGATATCGTCACGTTTCGTGCCACAAGATCTCGTCACATCCCTAATTATATATAATATATAATTGTGTGTGTGTGTGTGTGTGTGTGTGTGTGTATGTATGTATGTATGTATGTATATATATATATATATATATATATATATCAGTGGCGTTCCGTCCATATAAGCTGCGAATGCGTCGCATACCCAGGCCATCGGAGAGAATGAGTTCACAGGCTAATTAATATAAACATGATTATAAGTTGATCCCTTGTCATTTGAGATGTGACTTAAAGGTTAATAAAGTGTTGGGAATAAGTATGTAAAACTATTTATTTGAAAACAATGGTAATTTTCTGTAAATCTACATCAGTGACGGAAGCGTCCAGGTAAGCGGATTCTCCGCAGCTTTGTCGGTTCCGCTCTGTCGCTATGACTCCTCAGGATTCTTGCGCGTTCTTAGTGGTTTGCTGGTGTGCGGCTGATTTCATGCTATAGGTAAGCTGTCCGAGAAGCGCTCGCCCAAGCGGAAAAATGCTCTGTTGCTGCCAGATCTCGATTGCCGAACATTACATTGTGTTTGATGCAAAACTCGACTGAATCATATGGAAAAAAACATCATAACTCTATATATTCATGCTTTCTCAAGCAAAGTGAATTTTGAAAGTCCACTAAAAACATATCTGGTCATAGACAATGTTGAAGACGTTATTGTCAACATGCCTTAGTAAGTAGTAAATAATAAAAAAAAGGTTTATAAAAATGTATATAAAATTTTAAATAATAAACATCAGGGAAAAAAATAGGAAACAATACAGTTTACAGTTAAAGTCCTTCTCTGATTTTGTTGTTTACAACGTTGCTTGGCAATATTTTAAAGATATTATTATTATTATTATTAATTATTATTATTATTATTATTTTGTATTTTGCATGGTCTATTATTGTCACCCGGGTGGGAGTTTTAACTCCTATTCAC
This sequence comes from Tor tambroides, assembly GCA_021397915.2. NCBI lineage: Eukaryota > Metazoa > Chordata > Actinopteri > Cypriniformes > Cyprinidae > Tor > Tor tambroides. The sequence goes on along the minus strand of JAFVLL020013060.1, from coordinate 13,885 downwards.
TGAGAATAAAAAATAAATGAATAAATAAAATAAATAAATAAATAAACCACTCAGTCGATGCAGAGATGGGGAAATCCCCCATCTCCCCACCCTTTGAATATTACGTATCATAACGTAACTACGTGCAAATGTTATTTGGCGGTTTTTACTTGGAAAAGCGGCTGTTTTCTAGCATTCGAATAACTATGGATAAACCTGAAGCAAATGGCGGGTGGAGATGATTTATTTCAAATAAAGTGAATGTGTCTTTTAAATCGACACCTGCCACGGTGTTTTCCTCTTTGAGTGTGTCCTAAAATCTAGGGGGTGGGGGGAGGTCTTAATCTCAGCATACCCAGTTAAAAAAGTCACCGCTCGCCACTGATATACATATATATATATATATATATACATATACACACACACACACAATGAACAAAATTATAAATGCAACACTTTTGTTTTTGCCCCCATTTTTCATGAGCTGAACTCTGTACACAAATGTACACAAAAGGCCTATTTCTCTCAAATATTGTTCACAAATCTGTCTAAATCTGTGTTAGTGAGCACTTCTCCTTTGCCGAGATATGCCACACCTGTGAGGTGGATAGATTATCAAAATGCTGATTAGACAGCATGATTATTACACAGGTGTGCCTTAGGCTGGCCGCATTAAAAGGCCACTTTAAAATGTGCAGTTTTACTGTATTGGGGGGGTCCGAAAACCAGTCAGTATCTGGTGTGATCACCATTTTCCTCACGCAGTGCAACACATCTTCTTCGCATAGAGTTGATCAGGTTGTCCACTCCTCTTCACTGGCTGTGTGAAGTTGCTGGATATTGGCAGGAACTGGAACACGCTGTCGTATACGCCGATCCAGAGAATCCCAAACATGCTAAATGGGTGACATGTCCGGTGAGTATGCTGGCCATGCAAGAACTGGGATGTTTTCAGCTTCCAGGAACTGTGTACAGATCCTTGCAACATGGGCCGTGCATTATCTTGCTGCAACATGAGGTGATGGTCGTGGATGAATGGCACAACAATGAGCCTCAGGATCTCATCACAGTATCTCTGTGCATTCAAAATGCCATCAATAAAATGCACCTGTGTTCGCTGTCCATAACATATGCCTGCCCATACATAACCCCACCGCCACCATGGGCCACTCGATCCACAACGTTGACATCAGCAAACCACTCTCCCACACGATGCCATACGCGCTGTCTGCCATCTGCCCTGTACAGTGAAAACCGGGATTCATCCGTGAAGAGAACACCTCTCCAAAGTGCCAGACGCCATCGAATGTGAGCATTTGCCCACTCAAGTCGGTTACGAACTGCAGTCAGGTCGAGACCCCGATGAGGATGACGAGCATGCAGATGAGCTTCCCTGAGACGGTTTCTGACAGTTTGTGCAGAAATTCTTTGATATGCAAACCAATTGTTGCAACAGCTGTCCGGGTGGCTGGTCTCAGATGATCTTGGAGGTGAAGATGCTGGATGTGGAGGTCCTGGGCTGGTGTGGTTACACGTGGTCTGCGGTTTGGGCGGTTGCATGTACTGCCAAATTCTCTAGGCATGGCACAGAGCGGCTTATGGTAGAGAAATGAACATTCAATTCATGGGCAACAGCTCTGGTGGACATTCCTGCAGTCAGCATGCCAATTGCACGCTCCCTCAAAACTTGCGACATCTGTGGCATTGTGCTGTGTGATAAAACTGTGTGATATATATCCTTTTCTGGAGAAAAATAAATACATGACAATTTGACAATTCTACTTTCCAAACTGGGATTCTCCATTCTCTTTACTGCCTCGGTTCAAATTCATGAATTGGATTCCAGGAGGCATTCCCACACAGCACTGTGCAAGTGAGAACAAGTTACTGAAATGATAATAAAGCCCATGCATTATAAAACCGTTCAAACATCTGATAGCTGCATGTTGCAGCTTTGTGTCATCATTGTTGATCATCCATATTTGTGTATCGTTTATTGCAGCAGGTGTCTTCTTGAGAGAGCTCAGCTCATCTCAGTCTTTGATTTAGCACCTCTTATTTTCTTCTACAGGCCTACAGTAGTGTATAACCAGCCATTACCATTAAGCTCAATGAACACATAGAACATTTACGCTGATATTTTACACACTCAAAGAAGCACAAGCTACTTTAATGCTCTCAAACCCCAGGACAAAAACAGCCGCCCATTTTCCAGTACTGAGAGGGGATGAGCCCATGGAAATGAGGCGAATTACTCTTGTCCCCTATCAATGTACCACAATGGCCTGAAACCCACGCATAAACACACGTCCAAATGACAACGGGCGCCTTGCAGCCACCATTACACTCATCCTATCCCAGATTGGGCCTGCCACTACTCCGCCAACAGCAACTGCGGCTGGGCAAACATGACAGAGGTCGGGACAAATTGCTTGGCTGTTTTTCGGTGCCAGATGAAGGCTATGGATCACTGACACTCACACTCGGGGAGAGAAAACAGGGGCGAGGGGAAGAGTGACAGGCGGCAAAAAAAGATTTTCCAAGTCATCGCTGCCTTCCTGCAGTAGGCAAATTGGGCACAGAGGAAAACTCCGCCATTCCCAGAACAAGCTAATTAGACATGTGTTGGAAGATGCATGACTTAAGCGTCTTCCTGTTTCTGGCAGCATTTCCAGTTTTAAAAATCTGATAGGCACATCTAGGCATAGGGCTGAGCGATATATCTCATGCGATATGCATGCGCATCTCGTCAGTAAAGCTGGATCCTTGATTAGCGGTAAATCTCCATCACCTGTTTTCAAATGGAGCGGCGTTTAATACACTGACGAGATGCGCATGCATATCGCATGAGATATATCGCCCAGCCCTATCTAGGCATGATAAAAAATTAGGTTTTAACCTCTGGCACCTCTTAGCATTTGACAACCATAGAGCACCAAAGGGACTTTCTCTCAAATACAACAACTTCTGGCAGCACAAATTCCTTAAGTCCAGATATTGACCCAAACACCCTACGCACACTCAAACCTCATTGTACCATTAGGGAATAACCCAAAGGTCACTATAAAAGTGAAAGCATTAACCCTGTTAAAGTCTGGGTTCACTCAAAGATTGAACTTTATCCAACTGTCATGTGTTCCAAGAGCTTTAGGCCAGTGACAGGATGTCTGCCTCCCTCCTTTCCTTTGGCAAATTCACACTCTCACCTTTCTTCCCCACCTCCTGCAATAATCCGCACGCCTGCCGTGCTGGCATAAATAAATGCCCTCTCATGAATTCTGCATGCCCGCAGCTCGCAGAAAGCTAATGACATTCATTACACCACACTTGGTCTGACAGGCTGTGTGTTTGCAAGTGTGTAGGAGGATGATGTAAAATGTTTTCAGATTCACATCGAATTGAGTGTTAAATACTACAAAGCAGGCAGGCGATGTTTCCACCTCTAAGTGAACCATAAATTCAATGATATGACCAATCGTGCATGTTCCAATGTGCTCTCATCATCCAGCGGGTCAATTTCTTGCATTTTACGCAAAAAGGGGAACAAAAAATCTGCAGAGCATCAAAACTGTGGTGAGAAGACTGTAATGGAGAGCATTGCTTTCAACCGCCCACTTTAAGTAAAAAACACGCAGGCATGTCAGTCCCCAACCATGGCAAGAGGAACCACAGGGCAGCAGATGAGACCGACTGTGAGAACAAGCATTGCATGAGCTGGGAGGGCTGAGAGAACGGGAGGGGATAGATGAAGAGACATGAAAGAAAGCGAAAGATGAGAGCAGAACATCACTAAACAAGGGAGGTCCTCCATTATTGTTTATTAGTGTAATTAGCCAATAAATGCTCCAGTAAGTTGTATCTTTGAGGCTTCTGAAAGGCTGGCATGTAACCATATTGGCAGAAACCCACTAAGCTGGAAAAGTAGTGAGAGATTGCTGTGCATGACATCTTTGGTCGCAGCGTCTTCGCCTGTCGTGGTTTGTGTAAAGTTTCCCTTGTGTTTTGAAAGCAAATAGTTCATAACTTAATTAGGTCTTGCTAAGTGTAATTATGGCAAATAAATCCATACCGTGTGTTTACAGCAGAGACACCAGAGTTTGCATACTACTGCAGTGGACAAACAGACCCGAGGACAACATTTTAAATAAGCTTTATAAGGTTTAGAAAAGAATTAGAAAGAAACCTATGCAGGTGAAAAGTAGTATTTCACTGCATCTCACAAAGTATCTTACAATTAGCCCCTTTCACACAGTAATACCAGTAAATTGCCATAAAATTACTGGAACGACTTTACTGGTAAATACAAAAATGCGCTGTTCACACATGACATTCCATCTTTTTACCAGTAAAGCACCATTCACACATCAGTTTCAAATTATCAATCATTTCTGTGACATCATTACCCAGAAATGACCTCTAAACGGCTGCGCCTCCCAGTGTTGTGTTTGTAAACATGGAATGGTATACGCGGTCTGTGTTTTTCTTGATGTTTTTATTTTTGTGTCAAATGTTCATATTCATGCAGTGATTTTGGGCCAGGGACATCATATTAGGCGACTTTAAACTGAACTACACAGCGCGGCGTAAATGCGTCATCTACTTCAGAACTGCTATGCTTGGCCCAGAGCCGTTACATTTTGATTTTCAATGGCTCTGGATTGGCCCAGGGTATACGTCTTACGTCAGTGCGTTCTGAACTCATACGTGCTCATACCGGTAATCTCATTTTGCATTTAGACAGAGCAGATTACCAGTGATTTATTGGTAATGTTACAACTTCTCATACAGGTAAATTGCCAGAATGAATTTACCAATATTTTTGAAAAGGTCCTGTTCCCTCATGATCTATTACTGGTAATTTACCAGTAAAGACTGTATGTGTGAAAGGGGCTATTGACTACTGGTCGGTGAGATTTTTAAAAAGTTTTTTTTTTTGTAATAAGTCTCTTACCAAGGCAGCATTTATTTGATCAGAAATTCAGTTAAACTAAATATATATATATATATATATATATATATATATATATATATAAAATATTTTATTATTGTGAAATATTATTACAATTTAAAATAAAACTTATGTTGATTTGCTGCTCAAGTAACATTTCGTATTATTATCAATGTTGAAAATATTTTTTGTGCAAACTGTGATACCTTTTTCAGGATTCTGTGGTGAAACAAGAGAATTGAAACAGAATTTTTGTAACGATGTAAAAGTATTTACTGTCATTTTCGATCAATTTAATGCATCCTTGTTAAATAAAAGTATTAATTTCTTATTAAAAAATACACACATGCTGACCACAGTTATAAAGGCAAAAACAATATTCATAAAACATAACTGACATTCTAAGTCACAAGGAAATGACAGCATTTTATAGTCACAAAGTCCATTCAAAACAATCCCATGAAATGCATGCAATTCCAGGTGCAGCCTTTGTAATTATTTTGTATTTGCTGCTATGGTAATATGTCAAATGTATAGGGACACAAAAGACTTGATATCTTCAATTTTCCTTACAGCTCAGAAGGCAATTGAAAAAGCAACTTTTCACCCCCAAGCCTGGCAGTGACTTAATGCAATGACTTGCTAATTGCTCCTCAGAGCTTTACTGATTAAGGTGAGTTTTTAAAGGTAATTATCATAAGATTTGTCTTGGCAGAGATGCTTTGCTCTATTGTGAGCTTGATTAAGAAGGGCTCAGTGTTACCGGTGTCAGTGTATTTAAACCAACAACATTAATGACAAAAAAAGGGCACTTTGTGATTCAAATCATTTCGCCCATTCACAACGGCATGGTGTATCTCTTGGCTCGCGATGCTCTAATTTAATATGAAAACCTCACACTACGCTCCATTGATGCAGCATTACTGGATATGACGGATAATGACTCATTTTCCAAACTCTTTTCTGAATATAGGCCTGTTTTCTCAATTATCTTATTTAATAAACCAATAAACTGCGGGTTACCCTGTGTTCAACATGAACAGAAAAGAATATAGTTGTGATATTAAAGACATTAGGATGGTAGACAGAAACAAATCAAAAGAGCAAATGTAGACAGAGAGATCAGGAGGGAGTCAGAGGGAAGCAGATGCTCTTTTTGGCCTGCTGGGATAATCCTCGATGCTAAAATCCATTCACTGATTTATGCTTGATAAAAACCCATGGCTTCAACTGCCATCGCCACTGAATGCAGGATAATTTGAAATGAATTAAGTTTATCCCTTTGAAACAAATGAGCCAAAACCCTCTTTGAGGAGTCTAACTTCTCTGCTGCTATGACAACAACACAAAAGCTAGTTAAAAATTCATTGCTATCATGATTTTAAGGCAGAAAAGTATGAGTCTCATTGTAAATAGAGTATTCAACCCACTGAGTAAATGAACCCAGTGACAGAGAAACCCACAAAACCGCCATTACACACAATATTCCTCTTTTGCACGCAGAATTTTATAATACAATGAATGCCACAATGATTGTTGTAGGGAAGGAAAGAAATTCTTCTTCTTCAGCATTTCTTGGACTCCGTCCGTACCAATTCCCATTCGCACACACACACACAAGCAGAAATAACAATCAGTGTGGGTCCCTAGACTCAGTGTGAGGTACACACTGTGAGGTACAAAAAGCCCAAGTTTAATTCTCTCCTAATAGCACAAGAAGAAAAACACACATATGAGGAACAATCTTGGTACCACAAACAAACACATACACCCTCAAACTGACGCCTAAACTGAATAGATTGGATTCTGGCTGCAACTCTATGATAAAGAAAGACAGGCTGATTGTCTAGGTTATTTGGCATTGGTTAATTGAAGCCTTTCAGCATCAAAGCTAACAGGACACCAAGCTCTAATTGAAATGAAACAGGGTGTTAAAGATCCTTGTTGATAAATACCTCAGCAACTTCTGATTGACATATTTAATGAAAAGGCAAATGTATGAGGGACTGCTGGGAGTCTGTAGGCAACGTACAGACAAACGCTCAAGGTTCACCGGCAAGATTTTTACAGGCATTTTGAAGACAACATCTGTGGTAAGGCTGTTAAATTGAAATAAATAAATAATATTCGGTTTTGATTAACAGGATTTGAAAATAATGCCTGACTGTCATGCCTTTCCATTCCCAGTGTAGCCTGGTGAGTTCATTAAAACAGATAAATCTTATGACGTCAAATCATGTTCAGCCTCCATTTCCCTGCTGACAGAAATGAGGGAGTGGTATCGAATCTTCCTAATTTGCTTCTCAGTTTATTCACTGCAACTTTACATTCGGAAGGGAGTAGAGAATCAGAGTAAACAGCATTATAGCACTGTATACAGTAACATTCAGCTATATGTGCTGTCATAACAGTGGCGCAATGTTATTAATCTGAAGCTCTGTGGTGTCCTTTGCTTTCCACACTCATGACCTGCTGGAATTTATGAGCGCTACACCTACAGTAAGGAGGGCAAATATGGACTATTGGGGTTATTCACTGTTGGCAAGTTAACTTAAACAGCTAAGACATGAATGTCAATATCTTATTATATAGGTAAATCTATAAAACCCCTCATAAGATTTCATATTGAGGCATGGCGGTTATGTGGGAAACGCAAGTTCCAGTGGCTCACTTTATATCCCAGTGTCAGTATCAATAAACGTAGTAAAAAAATAAAAAATAATGAATGAATAAAAATAAATAAATAATGTCTGTGATGTCTATTACCCATTGCAAAAACAAAAGTAAATGTTTAAATTTTTATTTTCTACTGTTATATATTTTAAAATGTAATTTATTGCGTTTAGGTGCCATTACTCCAGTCTTCGGTGATCCTTCAGAAATCATTCTAATATGCTGGTTTGATGCTCAAGAAACATTTCTTATTAATTATTATCAATGACAACTGTTTTGCTGCTTAATGTTGTTGTGGAAACTGATACATTTTTCTCAGGATTCCTTGAAAAAAAAAATAATAATAATAATCTCAGCTTATAATGCATATAATAACATAAAAGTATGATAATGCACTATCGAAGAGTCTCCAGAAATGTCTAAAAACCCAAAATACCACAGTTGTAGAGATGGATTGAGGCTGCAGAGCAGAGATAAAAAGAAAGGAAGTAGTTACCCACACCTTTTTTTTTTCATTATTTCCTCTATTTCTCCCACACAGAGGCAGTGTTGGCCGCAGTCACAGACAAGTGCAGGAAAGAATGCCTATTTGTCATGACAACCTAATTCACAGGCATTTGAGAGTCGCTTCACAAGCCATCAGTGTCAGAATGTGCTCTGCCTTTAACGGATCCAAGTGACAAATCAACTCGGCCTTTCTTGTTCTCTCTCCTCATCCCTTTCTCCTTCTCACAATCTCTTCTGTATCTCCCTCCTCAACTTCTGTCACAATGCCCAAAAAGCATTTATCAAGCACCTCTGTGGCATTGTTTTTCTCTTGATGTTTTCCTAAATTGCCCTGGCAAATCGGTTTCTAAATAACGAATAACGAAATAGAAAGTGAAAGCTGATATACGCATTTAAAACAAACATTCTTTCTCTTCTGTGAAAATAGACTAAAAGTATTTATGACTCATGTTGCACTAAACAGATTTGTCCAATCAAATGCTTTGAACCAAATAGGTAAGAAAAATCATGTGTCTGAATAAACTAACTTCACTACTATAAAGTATGCTTCTTAAATTGACAGCAAACAGCAATATAGTTGACATCATAAGTCACACAACAACCCCAAAAATCATGCATAAATGTAGAACATACTTTTGTCAAAAAGCAAGTTCTTCATTGAATGCCAAAAGGAACCGTGTAAGATGAATCAGTTCTGTCTCCTCCATCTTTCCTTGAAACTAGAACACAGCTCTGTGATACAACTAGAGCCAGTTTGCTCTTTAAAAAGGGACAAACAATACAAAAGACCACACAAAGGAAAAATTTAGCATCACTTGCTAACCAAGGATCTTATGCAGTGAATGGGTGCCATCAGAAGAGTGTTCAAACAGCTAATAAGCGCCTTTTATAATCAAAAACAGTCCAAAACAGTTCTAAACAAATATGTTGGTGGATTTTGTTGTGAGAGGACAACAGGGGATGGAGTTTTTCACTAGAGGAAGCATTATTATGGATTACAGACTCATGTTTTGGGCAGAAGTGACAGTTTAAAGTTAAAATACAATAATAATAGATTTGTTTCATACAAATATGCAGGGTTTTTTTTACTTCAGAAGACGTTAACTGATGGACTGAAGTCAGAAGATTACATTGTGATGTTTTACCAGTTGTCTGGATGTGACGGCACCCATTCACTGCAAAGGATCGATTTTAGTGAGCAAGTAATAGCCTAATGCTAAATTTCTCTTAATTTGTTCAGATGAAGTAACAAACTCTTCTATATCTTGGATGGCCTGAGGGTGAGTACATTTTCAGCAAATTTTCATGTCTGGGTGAACTATTCCTTTACGATGAAAGCTATATGCTGAGGTAAATCATGTAAAATTAAGCATGAACAATGGCCGGAAGAAATGCTGAATGTGAAAAAGAGCTGCAGATGGAGATGGGAGGAGAAAGGCTGGAGGAGATTGAGGGATGATCTGTGAATGTAGAAGAGGAGAGGAGAGGAGTCCTTCAGGGTCCACTGCACCGCTAGTGAAAGTGGCCACCGGTTCCAATTAGAAACCATGTGGTGACAAGTGTGAGAAAATCTCATTAACTCTCCATCCGCCCAGAGAACTGATTCATCTGTCTTTACATGGTTCCTTTCAGCAAGCCTGGATTACAGCGATTCTCCTGTGTGCCATTCAGCACTCGAGTTCATTTACTGTAGTGCAGGATACAGCACACTTTGGGAAGAGGAACTGGATTGGGACCAAACACGCGTGTGAATAACACAATCATGCAGAGAAACATCAAGTGTCTTGTCTTTCATGACCGTGAAATCAGGAGACAATTAGGAAATGAGTAAAAGGCAATTAGTGGAAATGCGTGTAATTCGCTAGCATTCACTGCATGGATGATATCTGTCAAAAATAAGCCCCATAATCGTAATCCATTCGTAAACTATACAGATAGGATGACACGGATCATTCATATAATGCCCAGAGCTTTTTGTGGCCGCCAATCAAACCTGTCACACACATGCAGGATTTGGTCATTTACAGTGTTCGTTTGTGTTAATTTGTAATTGGGTAGTTGACATGTCAAGCAATGAGTTCTGATATGATATACTCCATCTACAGCTATTTCAGTAACACTTCTATAGTTTTCATATGATTACATGAAAGTTTCTGGGATGTTATATTAATTGAGAGACTAAATTAAATATATTATACTGCAAAAACATGAATTTATCATTAAAAAAAACATACTATTATACAAAATGTTCAGTGTTCATTATATTCATTCATGCAGTAATTACATGAAGGATTTTGTGATGTTATATCAACTGAGACTTCAATATTTTTACAGTGAAAGTACTTCAGATAACTGAAATCATACAATTATGCATTTACATACACTTTAACATTAAATCTTACATCCAGTGAATGCTTGGCATTGAAAAATACTACTTCTACACATAATACATTATAAACATGTAATGCAAAGTGTTGCCCAGGGGTTTGTACCGCACATAAGGAATGACTATTTCTCTGATTTATGTATGGCAAGAGAAAAGCATGTGTTAAGTCCTTCATGAACGTTTCTGCTTGCATTTGATATTGAACATGCAGCACATTAGATCCGAGCTAACTGATGAGATGCTTTCTGCATGAAGCATCAGAGCATGTTTTGTTGCACATCCCTCAGCATCCTTCATGCGCGCGGGTAACAATGACCAATACTTCATCAACAGTGAGCAATTTAACAATTTAACCAAAAAGACCAGTGTGAGTTCCATAAATAGACATATTTAACACTTCTGAAACCAAGTCTATCCACCTTTTATTCTATTTTAATGTCCGGTGAGGCTCGAGCATCACTGGCAACAGTTGAAATACGACATTCACATTAAAGTATCTATTCACTTCGGTGTACTTCATTTCAAAGACAAGACTTTATAAGATATAAGAGGAGCAGTACGTACCTTTCCAGGGATTCACAATCTGTCCTCAAGTCTGCGAGTCCCGTTATTTGGCATCGTCACCTTTCAGAAAGGCAGCGAATTCCACAAAAGCCGCCTCACCTGCTCCAGCAGCAGCTCTAGGCAACGGAGGATGGATTAAAGCGGAGATGCTGTGAAGAGAGTCGAGCTGCGAATGCCCAGTAACTCTCTCCGGAGGTGTTAGTCCGCCCAGAGATCCGGGAGCGGCTGTCACTCCTGCCTGTCCCTCTCGCGGACCTGTCAGCGCCAGCCACCCGCTCTCACGAGCCAAACCCCGGACAAACAAACGCGCCTCGCCGCTGTAACGGCTCCAGTAACCACCGCGTGGCGCTGTCGTCTCCATAACAACTGAGGTGAGGTTTGACTGAGGTGAACTCTTTCAGAGTTGTAACATCTCGAGACAGATTTTACTTTATCTGTTATTTAAGAAAAGGACGTCGCGTCATATAATTTTTATTAATTGTTTACTAAAAAATTCGGAATAATATACTTAAGTGGGGAAAAAAAGTTGTATCTCCAGGTGACTCTACAATCGTTTTGGGTGGCTGAGGCGGCGCAAAAACTGACGTCATTGCAGCACTTCCGCCAATTCCGCGATTTAGGCCTACTTACTTACTTGCATTATTTATTATTTCGTGCTTTGTTATTTGTTTACATTAAAATCAAAAGCTTTCAAGCACCATGTCATCAGTCACCTACACAGAAATTACCTGCTGCTGCTCCTCAGTTGATCTTGTTTACAATTTGAGTATAAATATTTGTCCTGTACTCTTTTTCTACTGAATTTAAACTTCTAATTTAAACTTTCTAAGTTTGTTTATTGTTTTATCAATCCTTAATGTAGGATATATTCTGCAGTTCATCTTGACCAAAATCTACACATTTGAAAAACCAGGATTAATTGAATATGGGGTCATTTGGATTTTTGAGGAAGGCACACATTTGTCACTTTCTAAAATGTGACCCTGGACCACAAAACCAGTCATAAGGGTCAAAATTGAGATTTATACATCATCTGAAAGCTAAATAAATAAGTTTTCATTAGGACAGGACAACATTTGGCTGAGATACAACTATTTGAAAATCTGGAATCTGTGGGTATCAAAAATCAAAATATTGAGAAAATCGCCTTTAAAGTTGTCCAAATGAAGTTCTTAGCAATTCATGTTTCTAATCAAAAATTAAGTTTGATATATTTATGGTAGGAAATTTACAAAATATCTTCATGGAACGTGATCTTTACTTAATTTCCTAGTGATTTTTGGCATTTAAAAAAAAATATATATATAATTTTGACCCATACAATGTATTGTTGGCTATTGCTACAAATATACATGTGCTACCTATGACTGGTTATTTGGTCTAGGGTCACAAATGAGTAATTGTGTTCTTTGTTGTCTTATTTATTCACAAATGCATAAGCTCAAAACATGATAAATATTCAAAATATATAATTTTTCTACCTTTCTACCTAGCTAAAAATTATATTTTACCCAAATTTGATCTGTTTCTGTGAGTACGAATCGAATCATGAATCAAGAAGGTGTTAAATTATGTATCACCACAAGGCTGAGCTGTTCTTCTCTTAAATTCATCCAGCCAGCTTTGCTGCATTCCCATGGTGACATTTTACCATAAATTGCTGTTTACTAACAGTCTGAGAATGATTGATTGATGCCATTTCTTTGTACATGTGCCTTATGCAACCTCTGTCTGTTTATGCATCAGAACGCTTAAGAACATCAGAAGAGGACGTTCACAATTTTCTCTCTTTAACTGGTTTGTTCTATTTAGTGCCGTCACAGCATTTCTCTAGAACTGTATACACACAGACATATGATTGTGGTTTGCTCAGTTGCCACTAGAAACAATTTCTCTCATGAAACCCACCTAGGAATACAGAAACACACCATGAAACTCTGCTCATACAGGTCCCACACTAATTCAAAAGGATCCCCATGTCACTCCACACCATAAGCAAATCCAAATGCACTGGCCTTTATAATGAGCTGCCTCAGTCTGAGCTCTGATTAGAACCTTTGCACACAGAGTTTCAAGTAATTAGCAGCTTCCCACCTTCAGCTTGTGTGTGTGACTGCAGCGCATCTAACATGGAAATGTGATTGCCTGGCAACCATCTCTGTCATCTCCAGCTGCATCACTCATCCAATCATAAAGGCAAGACAAGGCAAGTTTATTTATATAGCACATTTCATACACAATGGTAATTCAAAGTGCTTTACATAAAAGGAAGTAAAATAATCATAAAAAAATTATAAAAACTTTTAAAATGATTTAGAAATAGGTTTAAAATGAATATAAAAACAGTTCAAACTAGAAAATAATTATACATAAAATACAGTGCAGTCAGTTCGGACGTAGCACAGTGCTCATTCAATAAATGCACAGCTAAACAGATGAGTTTTGAGTCTGGATTTAAATGTAGCTAATGTTTTAGCACATCTGATCTCTTCTGGAATCTGGTTCCAACTGCGGGCAGCATAATAGCTAAAAGCAGACTCACCTTGTTTTGTGTGAACCCTTGGTATTTCTAACTGACTCGATGCTAATAAGGGGAAAGGGAAGTGGTGTGTGGCCAAGTATGGTGACCCATACTCAGAATTTGTCCTCTGCATTTAACCCATCCAAGTGCATGCACACAGTAGTGAACATACACCCAGAGCAGTGGGCAGCCAATGCTGCGGCACCCAGGGAGCAGTTGGGGGTTCGGTGCCTTGCTCAAGGGTCTCACCTCAGTCATGGTATTGAGGGTGGAGAGAGTGCTGGTTATTCACTCCCCCCACCTACAA
>JAFVLL020013059.1:0-14612 GCA_021397915.2 Tor tambroides | reverse complement strand
GCGTTTTGGAACCAAACTCTTCATATATATGTGTATATATATATATATATATATATATATGTATATATGTGTGTGTGTGTGTGTATATATATATATATATATAGTGTATATAGTGTGTATATATATGTATATGTGTTTTACTATTTTGAGTTTACAATTTGGAAAAATAGACATTACTACAAAATCATGCAATATGAAAAATTTTTTTTGGTTGAATTTGCACCAAAATTAACTATTGGTTACTGTATAAAACGACTCATATATATATATATATATACAATTTCATTCATACAAACCATTCCTTATCATCAGCATTAGATTTTGACAAGTAACATCTCACACCATTTGATGGAGCAACTCAGCCATCCAAGAGTGATGTGCTGATGCTTTTTAAAGCTTGGGATTTCCCCGGCTGATGATAAAACGAATAAATAAATCAGATAGACCAGCAGTGAAATGGGACCTAAGCTAAATCTAGACACTAGAATATCATAGAGGCTGGAGGATGGGATCATTTGACGGATAAGTAACTGACCATAATGCTGTAGCAACCACATAGAAGACTTTAGCAACAGCATAGCAGCAATTCTAACTGCTGTTAGTGTATAAAATGGTCCCTCTGTAGCTAATGCTACTCTGACCTCTTATTTTAGACTGTTTCAGCTCTGCTGTGCATGTAGATGGAGGCATCCTGACAACAGACCCTTGGGGACCGCCAGCGCAGACATAGGAGGGGAAGAGTTGTCTGTAAAAGCTTTGCACACTGAAATTTAGAGACAGAAGAGCTTTTATTGATTGAGAGAGAGAGAGAGAGAGGTGATAGGAATTCATAGATTGCTGTGGTTCTTCTGACACTGGGAAGGTCATCTTGCTATTGGGCTTTAAATGCAGGCAGGAACGATTGACCTGATTACAGATGTAATCCTGTGAGCGTGCCTGAGGTCACCACACTCCTCTGTTAATCCCAGTGACCCTTGCAGGTGCATGGGCTCCCACTCAAAATGTCACTTCTCACCATGCAGATTATAGCTACACCTGTCACTCAATTCGGTAGATGAAGAAATTGAGTGATTCTAAAGAAAGTTTCAATTTAAAATTATCTACTTTCATTTTGTTTTAAGATATTGTGATAAAATATTCATTGATAGTCTTTCCAGACATTTCAGATTTCTTCTGGTGTTTTTTACTGTTGTATTTGCATGTAGTTTTTTGCTTGTAGCACATTTCTAGTTGCTCTTTTAAAGTTTGCATATCTTAGAGACCTTGGTTACCGAACTTGATTTATGTGTGGATGTACTTTAAGGATTTCTATCATCTAAGTATAGTGCTGCTAATGAATGTGGAATTATGTAAGGTAGGCCTGTCGCCATTATTACATAATTGCCCTTGTCAACCCTTCTAATGGTCATGATTTGATATAATCATTTGATATTTCCAGTCCGGTGTATTAGTGTGTCATGTGAACTCTCCAAATGTACTTGGAAATGTGGAGAACGTGGAAAGCATCACAGCCACATGAATGTATAAAAAGGCTGTAACATGCATTCTGAAGGCATAGCATTTAGGTTTCTATTTTTATAATAGGCATAATGTAAAATATAAGTCAGACCTTTTTAAAATGAATGAAAGTAAAAGATGGAAATGTATTTTTGCAGGATATTCGTAGTACTACTACTACTACTAATAACAATAATAATAATGAATAATATTTTTTAGTCTATAGTTTTATGTTGTTAATATATTGATTGGCTGGAGTGTAGTTGTAAATATTTTATTAATATTTTAAAATGTTTTGTTCATGCTAATCTACCATTATGTTGTGATCGTGACTGCTCCTTTTTTTGTAATGATTAAGTAGTTTCATCCAGGAATGTGGCTTCAGGTTTTCTTTTCTTTGTACTTGGCAGTTCTGCTTTTTCTGTATTGTCTCATTTCTGCCCTTCTTGTCAGCTGTTTCCCATTTAGCTTCCGTTTTTGGTACCTCACACTGTGTGATGCTTGCAGCAGAGAAAAGGTTAGATGTAGAACAGCTGTTGCAAACCATCAGCGGTACACCTCAATCTTTTACCAGCAGTCAAGTAGCTGGCTGATGTCTTATTACATTTGTCTTCTTTATCACTCACCATCTGTAACTCTTAAACACCAGCTGTATCTCAAAACATAGTGAGGTGTCTTGCTGTCTGCTTCTTATCAGGACAGATGTCTGTATACAAAGAATTAAAAATGAAAAACAAATTGCAGAAAAAAACCCCTGACAAATCACATTACAGTTTCTCTCCATTTTGACCCCATGTATACAAAGATTATTGTTGAAATAATCTTTGAATACATGGGGTCAAAAATATGGAGGGTATTTAATGTACGTTTTAAATTGGATTAATGTGAAAGAGTGTAGGCCATGTGAATTACCCTCAAGTTTTCTGCTGATGTACTGTGATCTGATTTAGTAATATTTGTCCCATCACATCTTCATTAGGGGTTCTGAGAAGCAAATGTTTGTGATTTACTGCAGGCCAAAAATAAAACCTCATTAATAGCATAAGTTGGGGCTCTCTGACCAGCTGTAGAAACTAACAGGCTCATAAACACTTCAAGACCACAGCAGCATCTGGATTTATGAAATGTGAGTGAGGAGAGACTGAAGTTGCCTCACATTCAATCCATTTGAAACACTCACATAACTGTCATCACAGATTTGTCGGTTCTTCTGAATTCTTGTATAAGTACATTGACTTGCAAATGATTTGTAGGGCCCTGTGAAATCCATTTTATTTTTTCCCAAATTCCGTTTAAATTTTTCTGGTTTCCATTTTTTTCATTTTAATTTTTCTAGACTCCATTTTAATGGTTAAATTTAATTTAATTAATAAAAAACATGTCTAATTAATTGAAATCATGAAACTTACATGGTTTAACAGCAATTTATTAAAAGTTTAACAAAATTACATTAGATCCCTATGAAATGTTTTCATTTTTTTGTCATATTCAGTTTTATTTATTTAGTTTTTTTTTTTTTACCAAATTCAGTTTTCCATTACTTTTCTGGATTCCATTTTAATGGTTTCAGTTGATTTTAATAATCAAAAGCATCTCTAGTTAATTGATTTATATTTATTTATTTTCCATGAAATACTGTGTTGTTAAATTTTTCTGCTAAATAAGTTCTGGAAAATATTCCTTAAAGAATAATGTTTTAATAATAATTGTATTGTTAGTAGTAGTACTATCATTACATTAAGTAATATATTTCTGTCACAGTTTCTTCAAGTTAAACCAAACTTTTATTTTCGTGGGTGGTGAAGACCTTTAAGTTTTTGTTTACCTATGATACAAGTTTTTTTGTTTCTTAAAAGAAAGGGTAAAATGCCCAATGAAGTGACTCTCAGAGCAGTTCTAGAGATTGTTTATGTGTTCATGTACTCATATATTGAGGCGGCAGAGGCAGAAAACACTGTGAGCATCACGCGAGCTTCAGTGTGTGTAGTAAACGAAACCGTGCGTCTGCGCAACACAGAGACGCATAGAACATGCAGGATTCATATTTTCAATGAACTTTTTTTTAATTTTTTTTTTTCACTTTTTGCGGCTTAATATTCACATACACTAGTCCATATCATGTTTTGAATCAAGTGTACTGACCTACTTTTAAATTTATGATTCCAAAAATTGGGAAATTCCATGAAATTCCGCATTATATAGTAAATTTAATTTTTATGACTGGACTCCACGATTCTATCCACGGTTTGCATATCGCGGAAATCATAGGGCCCTTGATATGTGAAGAATTTGACATTAGCATGTTGCTATGCTATTTCTGCAAAAAAATATGCAGCGCAAACACACATATTGGGTAAAATGCTACTTTTAGATTACCTAACTCTTTTATATCAGTTATTTCAGTGAATAAGGCATAAGTTTATTTACAATAATTTCCCTTCCCTGTGTATTCTGGGATTGTCTTTACCATGAAGCATGCATAAGTATCTAGGGTATTTTAGCAGAACCTGTTTTTCACAAATCTTACAGATGAATTTCTACGTAAATGCAGTTAGCTTGACATCCAGAGATAATCTTTTTATACTGAGGACATTTCCTTGTACAGGGAAGCCGGCTGTTTGCCGTGCCAGTCTGGTCTGTAATTACCCGTATAGTGGCTCTGGGTTGATCTCCTGCTGGAGTGGAGCAGGGATGAGATGAGCCGGGGGGCGGGTGAGAGATCCAGCGGTGAGGCTGGGAACAGCCTCAGTCACGTGCACGAGAGTGTGAGAGAGCATCACAGCCTCGTGCTTGGAATGGTGGGATTTTTCTCCTGCTGTAAAGATATGGATGCATGCATAGACAGCTGCAAAGAAGAAGAAATTAGGGCACAAAAACAGTTCTCCATCCATATCACATGACTGAGAGTCATGTTTGCACCTCCTCCTTGTGGAAGATAAGGGCAAGCTGTTACATCACCTAATGCTCAGAATTAATCTAGCTATTATTGATATATAATGACATTCCATTTCCTGGCCTGTCTGCAGTGAGGTGGAAAAGCAGTTATTATTTGGCATCCTGCTCCAGTGAATTGTAGTCAAGATGAAATTACATTCACTACTTTTTTTACTTGCGTAATGTGACATTTCTGAATGAAATTGGATATTCAGTGAGAAAAAGATTTGATTTTTAATATTGTCCATCAAATTATTCATTTTTTGGATTCTAAAAAGTGTTAGTTTATATATACAGTCAAACCAAAATTCATTCAGACACCTTCAAAATTTCTCACATTATCAAAATTGATTTGCTATAGTTTAGAAAATGGTAATAAAAGATGACAAGAACTCAAGAGTTAATCTGTGTCAGATAAATTTGATAGAAAGGTATGTAACAAAACATGGTCAGGTCAAAGTGTCAAATCAAATTTTTGGTCCCAAATTTTTATCAGTTTTACTGGTAGTCCACTGTATGAAGAATTTTTGGGTATAATATGTCACAGTTTACTTTATTTTGCTATCCTCACTTACATAAATGAACTATAGTGTCCTGCACCCACTAGTAAAAAAAAAATCAATATATATGTGTGTGTATATACATATATTTATTGGTTATTTGCATGTCGTGTGCCCATTTACTATGAACATACAAATGTGTTGTTAATTTTTTGAAATATTAACTTAAAATCTCAGGGGGTACTTCTAGTAAATATTTTAGGTCAAAGGGGTTTTACTGACAAAAAAGTTGTCTAATACCTTTTCATTGTTACTTATGCTTTACCCATTCTCTCTGCTATCTCTGTCTCTCCCCAAGTGCTGGTTTCTGTCTTAGAATCCAAGTGAACTGGGAACTGAATGTGAGAGTGGCAGCAGATAGTTCTTTGTAGTCCAGGCACGGCTAGTCATGGCTACTACTTTTATTCATTCTGTATTATTCATGGCAATGAAAAGCAGAATTTAGAAGAAAAACTTTGAGTCTCTCCTGGCTGCCAGTCATTTGGCATGGTGTACCTGTGGTCTGGACTCTGTCTGGAGTTGGACTCTGTCTGGAGTTGGAGGGTTGGTCCGCACCCACATTGAAAACTGCGGTATCACATGCCGTGCTAATGCCCTTCAGCTAACCTCAAGTGTACACAAACGCATGAGCGTGTAGACAAAGATATGGGTTCAATTAATCACTTCCGCTTTTCCTTAGAAGTTAGAATGGTGTTATTAGTCATCTAGGATTAGGCGTCTGTCAGAACTGTCTTTTGGTAGCAGTAACTCATGCTGTGTAGAATGCTGACTCAAACTCGTTGCCCATTTCAGTCCATTGAATCCCACAGACCAAAAACCACTGCATCTAACAGTGTTGTCGTCCAAATGCTGAGGCTGTTTATAGTGGGCAGGATGGTGAATGGCGCTGTAAAAGTTCTCTTTATTGTTCTGTAGGTCTTGGGTCTGTGGTGGGAGGAGTTTAATGATCTCTCAGTTCATATTAGGCCAAAGTCATTATAGTGTTGGTGGAGACACAAAGAAACAAGCCTATCCAAAGCCTAATAAACAAAAGCTTTGTGGACTCAGAGTTATTGTTTTCTGTCTTACCTTATGTTCTCTTGAACTAAATATTGATGATTATTGTGTTATGAGTGGAATTCGTGTTCTGAAATTCAGTAATCAAGAAACATAGGCTCTTGCGTACAATGTGAGTGGTTAAACAATTCATAGTGGTGCATGTCCTCCCGCAGCTTAATTATTGCATGAATTTTCAATAAATCATCTCTAAATAATACTGACAGTAATTTATTTTAATTAATAAATTAATAATAATAGTAATAATAACAACATTGTATTTATTATATATGTAATCACTGTGTGTGTGTATATATATATATATATATATATATATTATTATTATTATTATTATTATTATTATTATTTATTATTATTTGTTTGTTTGTTTAATAATTTATATAACAGTATATATAACAATATTGTTGAACCATTCAAGAAGATGAGGTACTCTCAAAGTCTGCAGTCTTTATTCATTGGCCTATGTTTAGCTGGTGATCTGTAAAATTAGTTCAGCTTCCTGGACTTTCCCGTTTCCACTGGTGTCAATGGTGATTTATAAGGAGTGGAACATGTCTGCTGGTCCTGACTGAAACTGAAGAGGTGTCATACACTCACTTACACTTTTACACGCTGACAAATAATATGCTGCTCTGAACCTCAGCCTTTTTTATCTTGTGTACTGTATGTTTGGGTATGCTTGCAATCGCATTATTGTCACAATAAGTGAATAAGTTTGAAAATCACAGAAGTAGTTCAGTCCACGTGCGTGCGTGTGTGTGTACATAGCATGTGTCCCATACTGTTTTGCAGAGTGTAATGTGACAGTCTAAGGTTTAAGATCAGAAATCTGTCCATTCCTTCCTTTCGTTGAAAATTGAGGCAGCACCTGCCATCTGGTACTACAGAAATAGACAGGGCACTCCGGACATCATCTTGGCAGCTGGACAAACCTTCACTTTTCTAGCGAGAAGACCAGAGGAAAGCAGTCCCTGTTAAATCGTTTTTTAATTAAATAGCTAATATTATTATATTTTCTTTGTTTCATAATTATATTCATACTTTTGTAAATGTATAAATTACGACAGTATAATAACTAATTATACTACTTGTAGCATGGTGTATATACAGGCATACCATCCAGCCCTAAGCATACCTTCTCTTCCTAAACAGAAAAGAAAACATCTATTTTAAGGTTCGTTTTCATTGTGGTAGATCTCTGGAAATGGCCATAGGCCTCCATACAGTCATAACAGATGACCTCATGTTTTGTAGAGAGCCTGACATTCTCTGGCTGCAGTGCTTGAGCTCAGTATTGTTCTTCAGCCTTCCTGTTTTCATTCTCTTTCACTAGGCGACATGAAAACTGCGTGGACGGCATGCTGAGACTTCTCAAATGCAGTAACTGAGCCCAGTACAGCTCAGAAACCAGAAGATGAGCTTAATGCACATTACAGGCTCTGTATGTATCCTCAAATGCCCTTGTTCAAAACCATTCTCAGGTTGCACAGTCTGATGGATGGTGATGTTATTGTTGTGATATCACACAGTCGAACACTGTTTATGAGGAACTTGCAGTGCTATGAGGAAGTCACACTTTTTTTTTTTTTTTTAACCACAGCATCTGTGTCCATGTTTTTTTTTTTTTTCATTGCTCAGTGTAATATTGCACTGATCTGCTAACACTTTGTCCCAAACTTTATGGCACAGATGACTTCACTGTTGGCATGTAGATAAAATTTATTGTATTCCTCGCCTTTGAAATGTCTAAATAGAAGAGTGACAGACTACTCAAGGGTTTGTGAGCACAGCCAGTGTGGTTGAAGCTGCTGCACACCCTTAGCATTTGCTAGTTTCGTGATGATTTGTGGTTGCTTGTGATCTTCAACACCTGTGAGAAGAATGTGGAGCCTGCTTTGCTCTCTGCTGCCTCTACAGGCAGATGGGCCTGCAATTCATAGATCATTCCAGATGGGAACACACACTGTCATCTTTAAGCTTTCCTCTTT
This sequence comes from Tor tambroides, assembly GCA_021397915.2. Classification (NCBI taxonomy): domain Eukaryota; kingdom Metazoa; phylum Chordata; class Actinopteri; order Cypriniformes; family Cyprinidae; genus Tor; species Tor tambroides. The sequence goes on along the minus strand of JAFVLL020013059.1, from coordinate 6,577 downwards.
AGGATACAGCAGGCCAGATCGGTGTCCGCAGATGCCATTCTGGATGTAAATCTTAGCAGGTGGAAATTTGTTTTGCTATCTCAGTGTTGGTCTTAGATTATTTTATTTTATTTTATTTTTTTGTGTGTAATGAGAAAAATATATATTGTACAAACTACTATATCTGTCAGCTCTATCTCAGATCACACTTACAGGGAGGCAGTTCCTGAAGTAAAGATGATTGATTATTTCGTTTTGTTGTTTTGTGTTTTGTTTTGCTTTGTTTTATTATTTTATTTTTCTTTGGTGTTGTTTATTGTATTGTTTTGTTTTATTTTTATTTTATTTATAAATTTGTAATTATTTCTGTTTTGTTTTTATTTTAGATTTGTTTTATTTTAGATTTAAATTTGTATTTTTTATGTTTTTGTCTTTTGTTTTATTTTTTATTTAATTTATTTTTATTTTTTTATTTTTTTTATTTTTCTTGTGTTGTGTTTTTGTTTTTATGTTTTGAAAACACACAACAAGTGTACCGTAAAACAAAAATCAGCTAATTGTAAAAACCTGGCACCGTATTTCAAATCAAACAATTAATCAATAGTATATGAACATTTCTGAAACAAGGCTGAACCAAAACTTTTCTGCAGGCTGCTAAAATGTACTTTCCCTGCAGTGATACAGCTTGTTCTCATATGGTACTCCTGAGGATATATTTCAACTGTTTTGTTTGTTTGTATTATAATTCTGGCTTTTAAAACCACTTCAGGCTGTTAACGGTGGATATTGATTTGCCTGTGGGCTAAAGAGCAAAGTCTCACGGGGTCCGAAGCTGGAGACACATATTCCACCGCATTAGGCCAGGCATGCCTGCTATTCTCAGGTCATCTCACACTATCTGAAGTAAGCCCAGGTTTATCATCACAGTCTGAAAATTGATACGCTTTGAGCTGCCAGATGGGTTTTTCATTCTTTCCTCTAAGCTTTTCCTGTGCACACGGAGGTCAGGTGGTGCAGTCTGCTAACTCATTTAAAATCCCTCCTGCTTGAGTTTCCTACAGTGATGAAAGCCATTAGTCTTCGTGCATCTGTACCCTGGCATCCTAGCAGGAAAACCACCGTGTGCGTTTTTGTGTTTTTGCTGTGCCAACTTCATCCACCCTTGAATTGGTTTGTCAATTGGCTGCAGAAAGTGAGAATTTGCATAATTGTTCTGTCTGGAGTATCCTGCCGAACCAGTGTTGTTTGTGCATGCAAGTGAGTTAAACATCCAGTCAGACTTTGTTTTTGATGATCACATGACATTAAGCTGGCCTCTGCTGGAGAGGTTTGGGGATTGGGGTCAGGACATTGTTTGGGAGGAGTGAATAGCATGTTTAGTTGTGCATTTGCATAATGAGCGGCTTTCCATTGGCTGATGGGTTGTGGTCTGCTGAAGTGTTTCGTTCAAACATAATTGGATGGATTGAGAGGTTGTTTTGAGAGGTTATTCACTCATTTCAGCCACCTCTGTGCCTATCATGTTAGCTTCAAACTGTCGATGTTTGAACATGAGATGTTGTTAATTTTTTTTTTTTAGATATGAACATAAAATGGGTTGTTTAGATTATTATTCGGGCTTATTTGGTACACAGTATTCATCAGTATACATTCTGAAGTATAGTATACTAAATCCCTGATACAATCAACAGGATTGTCAGCTACAAATGATAATGTTATAAAATGTTCATTTCAACTTAGTCACACTTACAGGGAGGTAATTCCCAAGGCGAAGAGTGTCTCTTCCACTTTAATTGGTGATTTTTATTTAATTTTATTGTTTATTTTTTTGTTTTAATTTTTACATTTTAAACGATTTTATTTATTTTTATTTACTTATTTTTTTTTAAATTTAATTTAATTTTTTATACATTTTGTTTTCATTTTTACATTTTAAACTATTTTATTAATTTTTTTGTTTTGTTTTGTGTTCATTTTGCTTTGTTGTTTTTTTCCTGTGGAAGTTAATGGGGCAATTTTGATTTCCTGTGTTGAAATTTCTCCTTTCTCCTTTCTCCTAATACTCCTTTCTTTTTAGTCCATTTTACACTCCCTAATATGGCACTTTTTGTATGCCATTATATCAGCTCCTATGGTATTAGGTATCGCATACATAAAAAATAATTACATACCATGCAGAGAATGTACTGTATACTGTAAGCTTTTTTTTAAAAGCACAGCGTCATTTACCTCTATGCTCGATTCACTGTTGATGTATATTGAATCTTCTCAGGCCTAACATCTGGCTTAATGTCTAATTTACAAATCCTAATGCTTTCATTTGGAGTCTTCTACATGTTCAGCCAGATTTAAGGGATTTTAAACCATGAATATGTGAATTTTTAACAGTCTAACGGCATTACAATTGTCACATAATTTGGTTTTATATTTCAAGCCTGAAAATGAAAACAAGGCACATGTCTTTGAGGAAGCAGTACAAAATTTAAATTGAATAACGCAGATGATGATTTCTTATTTCTGCATCCCGCTGTTCAGGGTGGAGGTGGTCGTCATAGTAACAGGCCTAACTTTTGCTATGGGTTGCGTGAGCAGTGCTGATGTAGGAGACATTGATAGAACGGCAACATAAGATCATTAGAACTCTTTGTGTTTTCTTTTAATGCGGGTGTGTTTTCCTTGTAGGTTTTAGGGACTTGAATGAATACATAGTTGAATTATATGGGCTAGGGATGGCTCGATACACGTATCGGTACCGTTCGGTTCTCGGACAAATTCCAAATGGAAGTGATCATCCCCATCCCCTTGGAATGGGGACTTTAGAGTGAGCAGGGCATGTGCGTGCCATTATGTAGTCGTTTGGAATGCACTTGGCGAAGGGAGCGATGTAATTTCCTCATTATCATCAGCTGGCATGTTCCCGTGACAACGCAGCACGGCGTCCGTCAGCAGATTCGCTGATGGACACCGGCATTATAAAAATATACATTTTATATTTTAACAAGTTTTATACATATTAGTTTTTATAGATTAGCATATATTAAAAACTTTTTAACCAAAATGTATGTTTATTTACAACAGTTATGCCAACAAAAATAAAAAGACATTTATGACATTAAAACAGCGACATCTGCTGATTGACACCGTGCTGCGTTGTCACGGGAACATGCCAGCTGATGATAATGAGGAAATTACATCGCTCCCTTCGCCAAGTGCATTCCAAACGACTACATAATGGCACGCACGTGCCCTGCTCACTCCAAAGTCCCCATTCCAAAGGGATGGGGATGATCACTTCCATTTGGAATTTGTCCGAGAACCGAACGGTACAGATATGGGTACCGAGCCATCCCTAATATGGGCTTTGAATGCAAAATCCTTTTTCATATTTACTCTTTCAGTTGAAAATAGCAGAATGAAACCTGTCTGCGTCATAGCGATACAGAAACAGACGTGAGTGACCCACACGTGTGTATGTGAGCAAGGCCAGGCTTGCCGGTTGTCCACCTGTCTTTCGCCCCCTGTGTTGATCTTCCCATCTCATCAGTGTTCTGATATGACTGGTGAACACAGTGCATAATGGGAGAGGCATTTATAGTCCCTCTGTGCATTTTGTTCCAGGAAAGAGGGGCAGAATGACTGCAGTAATGTAAATCCCTGTGTGTTTTACCCACTGCTCCAGTTTCCATTTGGCCTTAGGTCAGAGGTGTGAGTGCTCTTTATTTAGCCTCTCTTTCTCCTGAATGACACAGGCCTGTCCTCTGTCACATTGACCATGTGAGGATACAGGACTTGAGGAATGGACCTGCTTTCACCAACCTGGGAATGTATTGGTTGTCTTTCCAAACACTCACGCAACTAACCAGCTTTCTGAGAAAGAGGCCTTCTCCAAGAAAACTCTTAAGATACAGTCTATGGATGGTCCTGCAGATTTGTCCTACCCTTTTGCCAGTAATGCTAGATTATATAGCATATAATAAAATTAAAATATTGTTTTTTTTTTTTTTTGCCTTTTGATAATATTTATGCATATCCTTCAAAATGGCTTATACTAGATTTGATGTTAACTGCTAGCATTTTAATTTAAATTTAAAGCAAGAAAATTTGTCTGAAGTCAAGTTCAAAATAATCAAGTTCACACTGTTGTTCCGTAAATGAACACAGGGAAGAATAATTGTTAATCAAATGAAACATTGACTCCTAATTTTGAACCTATTTTCGTGAATAGTTTAAGCTGATTCATAAAAATAATTGAACTTACATACTCTATTGTTATTTTTGCTATTTGTTTAAATCAGAGTCTTATACTCATGTGATGAGCCCAATGGCCAAATATGTCTACTAATATGGTTATGCCTAAATATGGCTACTAATATGCCTGTGCAAAAAAACAATGGTGTGTGAACAGAGTATTAAGTTTGAATACCCAGTAGTGATGCACAGTATTAGATTTTTGCCGATATCCCGATATTTTTTTAAAACATTTTGGCCGATAACCAATGTTGATACCAATGTATATTTCCATTTGTTTTGAAACAACACAAAGTCTCTCCTGTGCAAAAAATATAAACAGTTATTTTTAATTTTGGTTAGTTTTGAGCAAAATCTTATTTGTTAGAACTAATAAACATTATTAAAGTTCTTTTTTTAATGAGAGTACATTGAAAGCTTTGAAAATAACTGTAATAAAAGGGTTAACATTAAGAGATGGTATAAAGCAAAAAAAAAAAAAGCTGTAAAAAAGCTCCTTATATTTAAGTTTTCATAGTCCATTTGAAAAAATATATTATATATTAATGAATAACTCTGTATATATTAAATCATTTAGTTTACAAGTGTCATGTTTGTGATTTTTATTCATGTTGTAAGCCACAGATTCTGACCTTTAAGTCAAAACAGACTCCTGATTTTATGACATCAATTAGTGCTTTATTTATGCAGAAACACGATCTTAATGTTATTTGTGTATTTTACTTTTCATTTTATTACAAGTAGGCCAACAGCGCCCCTTAAGTAAATTCTGATATTTACATTTTAAACTTTTATCGGCAGGTTCTGATAACATTCTGATAATATCATGCATCCCTAATACTCAGTATAGTAGGTGAATAGTAGGTGAAAAGGATGATATTCATAGTGTGCATCTGATGGACACTTAACTATCCCATGAGGCCACAAGAGAGAGAAGTGACGCAGCTGAAATCATACGTCGTGTGACAATGCAAATTAGTTGCATTACTACAAACATACATGCTGTATAGAACATATTATTTGAACAGTTTTGCAGCAAGTTCTTCATCTGCTCTTGCAGTATGTGATTTTGGCCACAGCTAAGGAGTGACACATGAAATCATTGTGATATTAAGTTACTCACTATCAAAATCATTTCAAATAGTCCTGTATATTGAATATTTCTTATATACTTTCTACTCTCGTATCTCTCAGAAAGAAGTGGCTCAGTACCCAGCCCTCCCCTCTCATTTCCACTGAATAATAGATGAATTCTGTGAGATTAGCCAGTGTCCCAGAGGTGCTGCGGGGGGATTTACTCATTGCAGGGGGCTCAAACGTCCTCGACTGCAGAGAGCCTCATGCTTAATTAGACCGTTGACTTTTTATGTATGATCCACACCTCTTTCACTTCTTTCATCAATCCACCCATGCACTGAAGAGGGAAAAAGCACCACATTTCTCTATTTCTGGGTCATTTTTGTTGCAATGGTAAAAGGAAAGGTTGTTATGTTGTTGTTTTGATTGTTGCTAAGACAGCAGCGAGTGCATCCCATTCGTCAGTCTCTTTCTCTTTTTTTCCGCCCACCCAGCCAACTGACCTCGCCACCCTACGCTCTGCCGGTGGAATGCGTTTGTCTGGATCGAATCAAGGCCTGAACGCGCTCGGGGGCCCTGCCGGGCCAACTCCGAGTCAGTCGAGGGGACAGCAGCAGCAGCTGGCTTTCTGATACCTATAAATATCCTACAGTAGATTCCTGCAGTCCCACAGCCTTTTGGGCCGCTCGCTCCCAGGCTTAGCATTCTGATGGTGTGGTGGTGTTGAGACGAGGGTCAGGCTGAATGTTTGGGACACGCCAAATACCAGACAGGCCTGTAGATTCCTGTTCATTAAGACTGCAGGGATATGTAGCAACCTGCGGGGTGGACAGTATGTGTGAGATCTGTCAGTGAAAACAGGAAAGGGTAAATTTTGATTTAAACTGTGAGTGAACAGAAATAAGGGAAAAAATTAGTGATCGACCGATATTGATTTTTTTTTTTTTATAACCGATACCGATACCAATTATTTGCATGTTTATGTGCCCGATAACCGATATGCATAACCGATATTTATTTACTGTTATAAAGTAAATAAATGACTGAGTGAAGTTAGAACATATTTCACTTTGGTTTTTCCTCTTTTCAGACATCTTTTTTTTTTAAGTGTTGAAAATTTGCCATCTTTCATGTTAAATTTAATCTTCATATTACAACAATAAAAAACATTTTATTTCTAAAAAGCATCAGCAGCAACAGCAGTAATATTAACAATAAGCAAAATAAATGTAGAATGTCTAATGTTTTCAAATGGAGAAAATAAATAAAGGAC
>JAFVLL020013058.1:0-18384 GCA_021397915.2 Tor tambroides | reverse complement strand
CTCATAAACTGCTGGCTGCAAGAAAGCAGGATTGCAGAGCAAAGGATATTAAAATCCCAAAAGTGCCTTTTCTTTTGTTGAGTAGAGGGGATTGAAACAGTGAACCTGACAAACTCATTTAGCTTAATCCTCACATTTGGGGCCCCGAGAGAGTAACGCTACCGCACCCACACAGGGCACGGCGGTGCACACGACACGTTCGAAAACTGACTGAATTAACATGACCTCCTTAGACGGGTGTTTGTTTTCCTCGACGCAGCCGATTTTTATGTTTGTGTGGGAGTGAATGTATTTTATGTGTGTGAGACAGTCAAGTATGGGAGACAAAGCTGTCTAAACTGATCCAGCAAAATATGTCCAAATTTTCAATCAGTCATTTCATAAAGTCAGATATACGCTCGTTTGCTCACATGCACTCTCACACTCCAGTAACTTCGTTAACCGCCTCTCTAAAACAGATCTAATTATCATCTAGGTGAATACCGCATATATCAGCGAAATGATTGAAGCCGCTGAATTGCAGCCATCCAATCTCGAAGCGAACGGCAGTTTCCGAGCGACGCTGTTCTCCGTAGCTTCATTAACAGGCGTATAGCGCTACTTCCATGTCTCCTCAAGGCAATGTCCCATGCTAAGGTTGTATTTGCAATTAGCCCTGATCCCTTTGGGAACTTCAGCAGCGGAGGCTTCAATGACATTCACCACGGCAACGAGCTGTCCTTTATGGCTGGGTTAATTAAGCCCCGGACAGCCTGACTTCCTCCCGAATTCTGCCATATTGTATATCAAGACTAGAGATGTATACAGCAGCGTACTGCAGATATTCCAGGTTCATTTAACCAAGACCTGTGGAATGTTAAGTAACCCAACAAATTTCAACTGTTGTTGGGTTTTTGGGTTTGTGTATCGTGTTCTAATCCTGTTGACACAGTGTGAAAATAACTCAACATTCTAAATCCAACAGCCAAATTTAACCATGCAAATCTATACAAATTTAACTAATTAATGTAAGTATACACATTACAGAGCTTTACAGAAAGACGTTTGCATGAATTAATCAAAGCAGACAAAAAAAAAGCAGCAGGAAAAACTTAAGTATAGGTTTTCTGAAAGCATTGCATCATTGTAAAATGGAAAAACTTATATTACACTTTCAGACCCATCACATAGAAGTTAGCACACATGCTCCACTGCATAGCCTATAGCATGGAATACCAACGCAAATTTGTATGCCGCACAGTATGGAGCCTTTTATATTATAAAAATACTTAAATAAATACAAAAAATAGTATGTGAAACAACACATTATGCAACAACTAAAAATCACTTCAAAAAGTAGTCTGCTGCATTTTTTTTTTTAAACTCATTACAGCAAGTGTAATTTACAGTACTTTTGATCCAGAAAACGTTAAGTACTGCTGAGACTAGTCAAAGTACTTAAACTCAGTTTGGATGGGATACATTTATTAATGTGTTATCTTAACGTTATGTTTTGTACCTTCTTTTTTTGTTGTTGTCATGTAACGTGATGTGGATTCAACTGTACTTTAAAAAAAAAAAAAAACTTTTTGCTTACATTCTTATGTTGACAATCAAAATCTGAGTAATTTGATCATTGTGTATCCAGCATTTGTTGTGCACAAATTAGTGCTTCATAGTTATAATTTTCCCAGGCATGTAAAAGACCACAGAGGGATCCCTGTGTGCTGCACATAATGAGTGAAAATAGCCATTAAGGTGGCTCTCAATCAATAACCTGAATCTAATGGGGGGGCTTTAAATCTAAAGCGATGTTGGGGTTCAAAAATGATATACAACTTATGAACCAACCCATTCAGGGTTTAATTGTGTTACCTTGTGGTTACCAGCCCAGGGGCCTTATTTATAAAATGCATGTACAATTGTATTTGATCCTAAATAATATGCAGTGTTAGGAAGGTTACTTTGGAAATGTAATAGGTTACAGATTACAAGTTACCCTATTTAAAATGCACTAAGTAGTGTAACTAATAATGTAACTGATTACATTTGATTACTTTTCTAAATTTCTAATGAATGTTCTCAACTGTTAATCCTTTTGAAACATTTAAAGTAGGCAGGGTTAACCTTACAGTAGTACTCAACACTGATTACTGTCAGACTTTCAAAAACCTTCATCACTTGAATTAAGATTATTAATTATTAATCAGCCACCACAAAATCAAACTTTAACACCTCTTTTTACTTTGAGATTGTTCCGAGATTAAATACAGATTTAAAATCATAAGATGTAGTTTAATAGCTATGATACTGTTTTTGAAATCAAATCTTTGCATATGACAAGAAACACTGGCATCTAACAATGCTTTGGAAAAACAGTTAATCATATACATAAACCCACATAGGAAATAAAAAAGTTATCAAATAAGCATGTGTCCTATTCTGTTCCCTAAACTCCTGAGGGTGTCTCATATTTTAGAGCAGTCAGTGCAATTTAGGAAAAGAATCAATTAAATCTGTGTATGTGTGTGAAAATATTCAGATTAATCCCTCTTTGTAATCGTTAACATTTTCATAAGTAACAATAATTTAATTACACTTTTTTCTTAGTAACCGTAACAGATTACAGTTACATTTATTTTGTATTACGTAATTCCGTTACATGTAACTAGTTCCTCCCTAACACCGATATGTGTTGTATCATTAACTATTTTAAGATGCACAAACAAGCAACATTTTAACTGCTTTTTAATAACTACATCACTGAAATGAATTAATTTATGTAATTTCCCGATTTCCTTGCCCATTGATAATGAGTGCCATACTTCTTCTGAACCATAAAGAGATTTTTGTGGGTGTTCTGTAGGTGGAGTTGATGCACATTGCACTTGAATTTAATTTGAATTGCAATTTGTAAAGAGAGATGCATTTAGGAACATTTTGTGCATACAGACATTTTCTAAATTTTATCCCATTTATACATGTTATCCCTCCCATTTTATGGTGGCAAGTTAGTGGCACATGAAGTTGCAAACTATTCACCAAGATTTAGAGGGAAGTTTAGAGAAAGGGTCAAAGAGTAAAAGAGGAAGACGCAAAAAGAGAAAGACAGATTCTCAATTTCTCAGTGTCTTTGCTGTGTTACTGCGCTGTGTTTGTGATTTCAGTCCACACCGTGGGGTGAATACCACACAAAAGCACGTTTGATATGTCCGAGTTATGCGTTTGAAGACTCTCTGTCTGGCTGCAGGAAAGTTGTGACTAGTCTTTCTAAGTGCTGCCCTCCAGAATCGCCTCTGGCACCAAACAATTCAAACTCCCAGGAAGAGGTCAGAAATATGATGTACTAAAAAATACAGCATTGACAGCGAAAGTCTAAGCGGCCAAAAACTTTCCTAGACAAGGTGTCACACATCTGTATACCAGCTTAGTGAAAATCATGAATTTGTAAAAGCGTTGTTCTGCATGCTGCTAATTCCCCAGACCACTGAGATGTACCCTGCTTATTCAAGTCAATTCTCCAGCAGCTATTAACCCCCAGCTGTTCATATGCCATTAGATAACCATCATCTTAATAGATGTAAACAAAATCTGCCAGGCTGCGCGTTTCAGGAAGGTGCAGCAATTTGCAGGGCTCAGATTCAGTGGCATCCGCGATGACATTTGGAGTGACTCATTTCATCTGGCAAACAATTTACTGCCTCTCTCCTGGCAAAAAAACCTTGAACATATTCAGTCACACACAACATTCAATCATGTTTGTTATTTTTCTTGGAGTACAAAGCTAAGGATTAAAAGATCACGTCTTTAAAAGTTTGCATGCAACTTTTTAGAAATATTGAGAGCCGCCATTAAAAGGCACCTATTATGCCCCTTTTTACAAGATGCAATATAAGTCTCAGGTGTCCCCAGAATGTGTCTGTGAAGTTTCAGCTCCAAATACCCCACTGATTATCTATTATATCATTTTGAAAATGTCTATTTTGAGTGGAAGCAGAAAAAGGCTGTTTTCATGCATGTCTCTTTAAACGCAACTGAGCTGCTGCTCCCCGCCCTCTTTTCCAGAACAGGGCTGTGACTTTGCAGCTCGTATCTCAGATACTCTGCCAAAAAAACATGTTTGGTTTTGATTATCATGTCTATCGTGCTGAAGTCATGCGTTTTAAAGCCATATCAGTTTAAACTTCTGATATAGGGTTTTCTGAGCGCACACATCCGAAGCACACGCACAGAAAGAGACTGTCACACAGCATGTGAGTACTAAACTAAGTTCTCTTTCATGTCTTATTGCGCTTAAACTGTCAAATACACACAAGTTTATCTTAAAAACAGACATAAGTTAACAAAAACGCAGTCAGTTATGTCTGTAAAGGTAAACAACTAGGAAAGAAATCATATGTGTATATTAGATCTGTGTATTAAGTGACAGCAGCGTAATATACAGTACCTACTGCTGTCTAATACGAGCCAAACAATAAAATAAAAACAGAAAATCACTCACTGCTCTGGACTGAATAACGTCTATGGCTTCAATAAGGAGATATTTCTTATTTGAATGCTGCTTTTAAATGCACTAGCGTGAAGATAAACATGGCGGATTGTGTGCGGCTCACTCAGGGCGGGGTCTCTGCTAATACGGCAGTGTCCGTCAACAGTCATGGGCAGGGCTTGTAAAATGTGACATCACATTTTACGGATACTGCAGATGGCTTGTTTATTAGACACTGCTTATGATTTATGGAGATTTAAAAAAAAACAAAAAGGAGCGAGTGGATTTTTATCATTATATGGTGGTTGTGTACACAACACAACATGTAAAAGTGAATTTTGCATAATAGGTGCCCTTTAAGGTATTTCTCCTTTTCAAATAAATTAGCATGAGTGCCGTATCTTGTATCTGAGGGAATTAGACTCATGCAATCAAACTCAATCAGATTCTATCAAATGCTCACGTAAACCGGCATAATGACAAGCAACCGTAAATGCTCATCCGTGTGATCTGGTGCGGCTTCGGAGAAAGTGAGTTAAATCTCGTCCGTGGTGGTGGTTTGCGGAGTCCAAAGGGGACGGGAGTGATGAGCAGAAAAGCGCTAATCTCGACCATGTTTCATTTCACATGTTGCTATGAATAATTCAGCAGTGGATTACTCCATCACACTTGTGGCCTCTCTGCCTGCATCTCTACTCTCATTAAAAAGCCCATAACGCCAGAGTCCCTGACTCTAAACCCCTGCAACACGCGCCTCGGCGTGTGGATCAGTTGCCTGTGGCTACGAAGGGAACATAAGGTGTCTAGTCATAGTAAGTGCGAACGTGTATCTTCTGGAAGAATGCTGGAAATGATCTTGACTATATTAGTCCCTATGTAATGTGATTTGTTAAGAACAATGTGTGCAGACTGATAGGTTTGTATTAGATTGTATAAAGGGTCCTGTAGAAAATAATTGTGCTCGACTGCTTCCATCTGTCCACCTGTTTTCTTTGCATCTTTGATAGAATTACCCAAGAAAGTGCTATGTGTTTACAATGGACTCCTCTGTCAAGTGCATCAAGTATTCATAACGCGAGTATGGAGTGCAAGAGATGTGCAAGGTTGTTTCCACCATTGGGAGTTTCTGTGAATGGAAAAGGATGACTACTAATGGCCAGAGAGGCCCTGTGTGGGGATCGAAGGTCATAAATCAGTCTTAAACTATCAGATAAACACCTTATTATGGAAGGATTGTATCTAACAATCACGTAATAAATCTCAGATGGTTTTAACTCACTGAAAATATTGATTTTCACAGATTCAAATCAGGATACTTGCAAGAACTTTTTGAGAATATTTTGACATGCATAACACACTTTCATGGAAACTTATTAGTCTGTGGAATTGTCTAATACTGTCCAGGGTTGAGGCTTTACGTACAACCCAAAGTTTAGGTTTGTGTTGTATATACTTGTACAAATTTCATGACTTTGCCAACTCTTATGAATTATTACGACTTGGGACTCATGGGACTGAGTTAGACTTGTCAGATTTAAATCTATCCACATTACAATCAAAAGCAAGACTATCATCAATATGTAATGACTTATAGGTTATTTTGTATTTGAACTGGGATCAGCGGTCATAAATCAGTCTTAAACTGTTATGGAAAAGACTGTATCTAGCAACCTAAAATTCTTAACCCACTGAAAATATTGATTTTCACCTTTAACTCATGATACTTGCAAGAACTTCTTTGAAAACTTATTGTGTATATTATTGTGTATAATATTGTGCAACTTAAATCACACAAAAGGTTTTGTATTTATGGTTAGGTTTAAGGGTTGAAGCTTTACTTAAAACTCAAAGTCTGATGTACTCTGCCGTTCAAATGTTTTTTTTTAATGGAGTCTCTTATGTTCATCAAGGCTGTATTTATTTGATCAAAAATACTGAAAAAAAAACAGTAATATTGTGAAATATTATTGCAATTTCTGATATTGTTTTTGTGTTTTAATATACTTTCAAATATATTGTATTTCTGTGACACAGCACTGAATTTTCTTCAGCCATTACTAATGATCCTTCAGAAATCATTCTAATATGCTGATTTATTATCAGTGTTGAAATTGTCGTGCTGCTTAATACTTTTTTGGAACCTGTGATACTTTTTTCTTTGATTCTTTGATGAATAAAAAATAAAAAAGAACAGCATTTATTTAAAATAGAAATCTTTTTCTAACAATATACATATTTACTATCACTTTTTATCACATCATTGCTGAATAAAAATATTGATTTCTTAAAAAAAATAAATAACATGTTAAAAATTATTGACCCCAAACTTTTGAATAGTACTGTATATTTTTCCATTTTGAACAACACTGTTCTTTTTAATATTTTATTTATCAAAGAATCCTGAAAAAAGTATCACAGGTCCAAAAAAAAATTATTCCAACATAGATTATAAATCATCATATTAGAGTGATTTCTGAAGGATCGTGTGACACTGAAGACTGCAGTAATGATGCTGAAAATTCAGCTCTGCTCCACAGGAATAAATTATATTTTAAAGTATATTACAATAGACAACTGTTATTTTAAATTGCAATAATATTTCACAAAATTACATTTTTTTCTGTGTTTTTGATCAAATAAATGCAGACTTGATGAGCATAAGAAACTTCTTTAAAAAACATTAAAAATCATACTGATCTCAAACTTTTGAACAGCACTGTATATACAAATTTGTATGATTTTGCCATCTTAATCTACTAATTTAGACCCATTTAGACATCAGAACGAAATCTGTGCAAACATGAAAAAGATTAAAGAGATAAAAATCATACAAAACTTACATATTGACTTAAATTTTTTACTTAAATCTATTGGATGGCTTCAGGTTACTTGGAATACTTCACCACAAGCATATAGACTATTTTTATGGTGCTTTGTCTTTTTTTTTTTTTTGGGAGCTTGACGATTTCAATTCTAATACATTTTTGGATTAACTATCCCTAATGACATTTAATTGCAGTCATTTAGATTAGATGCTAGCGTGCTTGAGTTGCATCATTTTCATTCAAACCTAGAAAACCCCTAAAAGACATGAAGGTTTTTAGAATCTAGAGTTTGAGTTCCCAGCAGTCAGCAAGAAAGTCCTCCTCATCTGTCTACATGGACTCACATCAGGCGAACGATGCGGTAGGGACGTGGGTGTCTGTCTCAACGTGATGTGCACTTGACAGCAGCAGGGTGTTCAGGGTGAGAGGTTTTCCAGCAGATTACACTCCACGTGTGTGACCGGTATGACAGGAGCGTCGACTCAGCACCTTCCACAGATGTTCCACAGATGCCTTCCATCAGTAAAGCCCCTCCACTCGTAAAACCATCCACCACCCGCTTTACGACAGGACTGTTGCAGGCCACGGCCGTGATTATGATCTTGTTAAAACCAAATGAGGTGAAAATGCAAAGAGGACGTGGGGGTGCAGCAGTAAAAATAATCCTGCAAATCCATGTTTTGATATGATGTACAGTGATGGGAGTGACTATGCATATGTATGCGGCCACTTCATGTTAAGTGAACCTCTCACAAGGTCATGTTTGAACAGGCTATGTCTTCAAATCACCGGAAAGAAATGTAAATATAGGCTGTTGACCTTTTGCACAGCTTGTGTCAAGAGTGCCAGTATGGCAGATGGTCACATTTATAATTAATCTAAATATAACGCAACTATGTGTGAGTGTGTGTGTGTGCATTAAATTTACATTTAAGTTCAAAGCTTAACTATATGCATTGTGATTTACACAAGTAGGGCATAAAACATTCCAAAGAGCCAATCACTGCCCTTTGATTTCAGGATCAGGGTTCTGATTGGTTGACAAGAATGTCCTAAAAGCAACAAAGAACATTGTGTACATCACATTATGTGTAGCACATCAGCCTCAACTCATTTTGGATAGATATGCACATCTTTTCTACAGTAACAATAATTGTCAGGATGATTTCCTCATCTAATGACACATAACATTTAAAACATGCATCACATCTGCATAAACTCTGGGATTTCAAGGAAGATTTGATGACATTTGTGCATGTTGGCTACACTTGTGTTCATGTGTGTAGCTGCACAAGCTGCTCCATAATTACAGTATAGTTGCATGTGCAGATTATGAAGAGTTACTGGTATTTATAACACTGCTTATAAAATGGATAGGTCCAGATCTGGATGCTTATTGGTCAGTATACTGTAGCTGTGATATATATAAATGATACAGTAAAAGCCTGATCACTTAGCTACTGGGTACAGTGTATTACCGCATACCACTTAAAAGGATCGTTCACTCAATAATTGAACATTCTAGTCAAATTCTCATGTTGTTCCTAACCTGACTGACTTTATTTTGGAAAACACTAAAAGAGAAGTTTAGCACAATGTCTGATCTACTCTCTGCCATACAACAGCAGTGGAGGTGGCATCACAACAAAAAAACAGCATAAAAACACTGTATCAAAAAAATATAATATAAAAAAAAAAATAGGATGAACTAGCTGGTGTTGGCCAGAAAAATAAAATAAAATTCTGTAGACTGAAATGCATATAAAATGCATTGAAAGTCATTATTTACTGGAAATTATGTGTGATAGTTATGTTCAACACTGTGCAAAAAAAAAAAAAAAAAAAAAGAAGAAGAAAAAAAGAAAGAAAGAAAGTAACCTAAAACATACTGTTCAAAAGTTTTGGGGTCAGTAAGATCTTAAAATGTTTTTGTAAACCTTTCCTTATGATCACCAAGGATGCATTTATTTGATCACAAATACAGCAAAACAGTAATGTTGTAAAATATTATCATAATATTATAATTTGAAATAGCTGTTTTCCATTTGAATATATTTTAAAATGTAATTTATTCCTGTGATGCAAAGCTGAATTTTCAGCAGCCATTACTCCAGTCTTCAGTGTCACATGACCCTTCAGAAATCATTAATGCTGATAAATAAATAAATAAATTCTTATACTGAAGACTGACACACACACACACACACACACACAATATATATATATATATATATATATATATATATATATATACTTCTGCTAAAATTTTCCTTTTGTAAAGTAAGTCATACTGGTTTCTACAGATATGAAGGTGAGTCAATAATGAATTTTGATTCCTTTTTTGAATTTGTTCAATGATTTTTTTTTTTTTATGACAAATGTCCTTAATATTTTTATTTAGCAGTAACCATATTAAAGCAATAAGGCTCTCAAGGCAGTTTTGAATAGAGTCATGTCTAAAGGGGTTTCAATCATTCATCTAGCAATGTCCTTTAGCCATTCACAGTATAGCACTTCTTGTACCTTATTGCTTAAATATACAGTACAATGTGACCCGCATACTGTTTTTGTAACCCCCAGACCCTTTCCAATTCACATTGTCAGTGTTGCTGAACCTGAAAAAGGTGTTCCCATTCCCTGCTCATTCACAGACACTTGAGGCTCGAGTGAATGGACTCGTTTGGACTTGCTTAGAGTCTGCTGTTGCATGAACTGACCAGTTGGCTCAAGGGCAGATGGTTCTGAAAGAATTGAACAGACAGAGTCAAGCAGTCCGACGGCCAAAGTGGGTTAGAGAACCTGAGGACAGAGCGTGTGATGTTTTAGAGCACACACACATGCATACACACCACCAGAGCCAATTTCACATTGACTGAATTACAGGGGAATGGACACGGCTGCAGTCAGGCTAGAAGCACAAGGTGATTAACTCTGGAAGATAACATGGCTTTCTGCACCACGTCACACACGTACACACACACACACACACACACACACATGCTGTCTACATGCTTCACACACACTCACACATTTCTAATGACATTTTCTCTTGTACCTGACCCCGGTCTTCCTTCTTTTTTGGCATATTACATACAGGCAGCTTAGTGTGAAATTGGGGAAATGTCATCTATGTCTAAGTCACTCGTTCTACAGCGATGCGTGATTGTGTGTGCGTAGTCGCCTTGAATGGCGGGCAAACAGAACGAGCCGCTAACGTGCTCTCATCAGCAGCTTAAAGTGTTAAAGCATTTTGTGGGCCTGCTGGTGAAGTGTTGAAAACATTGAATTGCTACACGGAAAGAAAATAAGTAGACTGAGGCTTCAATAGAACAGAAACAAGTGAAAACATCAGTCATTAAAATGGATAGTTCACCCAGAAATGAAAAATCTGTCTTCATTTGATCACTCTCATGCTGTTTCAAACCCATACAAGTTAATTTCTTCCAGGGTTGCACTGACATTGAAAATCTGCCTGATATTGATATGTTATTAATTATTTTTAATAATAAACAATAACGGATTTAAAAAAAAAAAAAAAAACTACACTATTGTGCTTAAAAAAGTGCAAGTAAATTTAGGTATCACAGCATTATAATTTGTAGTATGAAAATGTTATATTTATTTTGAGACTGGATTAATATTTAGATTAATATTTATTAACACTTAATGTAAGTGCAAATGAGCATTTGATGATGGCAAAAGCAAATTAAATGTAAAAAATATGGGAAATGAGCATGGACAATTAAATGTCAAACATCAACCGATGCCAAATAAATAAATAAATAAATAAATTCAAAGATATATATGGACATATTAAAATTCTACATTATTGTGTGTAAAATAAATATATAAATAGATGAACAAATAAAGTGAAATGTTTTAAGTGAATTTAAGTATTATGGCTAAAGATTACATTTAGAAGTGTTATTAAATTATTAGTGTTTTTAAAATAAACTTTGAGTGTTAAATGACAACAAAGATCATTTAAATGTAAAAATACAGGATATGAGAATGGACAATTAAACATAAAATTTTTAGCAGCCATTACTGCAGTTTTCAGTGTCACATAATCCTGCAGAAAAGTTAGCAGACTAACTTTTGAGCACTATTGTAAATGCCACGAGTCATATAAACTTATTTCATATGGCTTTTATGATGACTTAGACACAACAACCCTTGGAAAAGAGCAGCTCTGAAATTCTACAAAACATCTCCTTTTGTGTTCTACAGGAAAAAGCAAATCATACGTGTCTGGAACAACATAAGGTTGCGTAAATGAAGAAAATAAACATTCTTGAATTTGGCTGAAGTAGTCTATTCCTAAACAGAGCTCCCCTATCCAGAATGATGCTGTCTTTAAGCACCGCTCCATGTTGACTCAGATTTTCCTGCGATATTTTTATCGAGACAGCTCATTGTCTCCGTCCCCATCTCTAGGCAACACTTTGCAGTAAAGGTTCCATCTGCCCATAGATTTCTTTTCAGCCTACAAGTGCTATACTAAAAGAGAGAGGGGATATTTTAGCAGACTTAGAAGTCCGCATTTGGGTCGCACCCTTTCAAGCAACAGCTATTTGTCACTCGGAACTTATTTGAAACCAGTTTCAAGTGTTCCCAAGGCATTCACCCTCCATAATAAGATTCCGACTTATTTTGAACATCAAGAGAATGGCATCAGCGCGGATGCACATCACAATTTAGTGACGGAGGGGGTGGATATGTTGGCGATCAGTAGCTCTCTCTTTCTCCCTAAGGCAGGCTCTGCTCTAAGCAGACCTCGAGTCGAGGTAATAATGGCTGTCTTCTTCACAGCGTCTCCCTTCACCTGTGGTCTTCACCCCATTCTTTTTCGTCCAAATTAGCGTGGCAGGTGTGCGTACAGAGATCTACACGGCCCGAGGCGCCCACAGCTGGTAATGGCAACGGATAATGAAGGGTTGATCCACTGTACGGGTTCTTTTATTACACTATTTTTCCTTCACCATAAGTTTGTCAGGCGACCACACAAATTCGAGGCCGCCATTAACTACCGCAGATGGCCAGTATTAATTAAGCTGATTTGACACACTGTCAAATAAGCAACAGTCTAATAATAATTAAACATTCTGAGGAGTGGAAACTTTGAGCGATGCGGCTCGGCCAAGTGGCAGGGTGAGCGCCACGACCTTGAGCTAATACTCATGAGACTCTTGAATTTACATACGGCCCTGTTTGTGCGCAACACACCAGACCAGCCAGGTGTGAGAAAAGACACCAAAAAGAACAATTGCAAATATGTGATTTGGACTTGAGAAGCCAACTCTAGAGTTGAGTAGTGAGACTTAAAGCAACCCATTATCATATAAGGACACTTAAAGGAATGGTTCATGAAAATTTGCTGAAAATGTACTCACCCTCAGGCTATCCAATAAGTAAATTAGTTTGTTTTTTCATAGGAACAGATTTAGAAATGTAGCATTACATCGCTTGTTCACGAAAGGAATCCTCTGTAGTGAGTGAGTGCCGTCAGAATGAGGGTCCAAACAGCTGATAAAAACAATCGCAATAATGCACGCAACTCCAGTACATCAATTAACGTCTTGTTTCTTACAAACACACAGCTTTTTTAACATCATAAATGCATTAAGACACGTTTAAATTCAAATGGTTAAATAGATTGGTTTCTTACAAAAACACAACTTTTTACTGAATTACTTGTGGATTATTACAATGCTTTTATCAGCTGTTTGGATAACTCTCATTCTGACGGCACCCATTCACTGCAGAGGATCCATTTCTCCAAATCTGTTCTGATGAAGAAACAAACTCCTCTAGATCTTGGATGACCTGAGGGTGGGTACATTTTTATAAAATCTTCACTTTTAGGTGAACTATTCCTTTAAACAAAGTGTATGAATTCCATTGCATTATACAACTAAAATATTTAACCAAACGTCATCTGCAGAAAATTAACTCTTTTCTCGGACTTTTTTTTTTCTCCCCAATTACTTTTATTCAACTATGTATACTAACATTTGACACCCAGCAAGTATCCAGATTCCATTTATCTTATCTTAAAGTGCCCCTATTATGGATTATGAAAGGTTCATATTTTGGTTTTGGGAGTCCCCAACAACAGGTTGGCATGCATACAATGTCAAAAAACACTTTCATTGTCTTATAATATGCATTTATTTTTACCTTATTTGCTCAACGACTCCCAAACGGTTCGCTCAACGATTCATTTTTTCAAACCGCTCCTTTGCGTGACGCTTATCTGCGGTGACTGGTCCGATTGGTCGATTTCATTTCCATTTCATCATGACTGTAATGTCCGTAATGTCTGATAAAGCAGCGTTTGTGAGCGTAGTGCTGCTTTGTGTAGAGCCATTAACAAGGAAACGGCTATTTTTACCGCTCCAAAAGCAGCACCAAATGGCAAAGAATGAATTTGCATTTTCAGACCAACACGAAAAGAGCAACAGGTGAGAAGGCAATATGCTAATGTTTCATGTTAACGTCAACATGAAACAGCTTGGGATTCGTTTTAAAAATGACTCGTTTCAATGACTCGGAGTCGACTCTTTCTTTTGAGAGAAAATAACTTTATACACGGTGCACTTTCAGATTTAAAACTTTGCAGGATGTTTTCATTTACTTAGAGCTGTGTTACACACTGCATGAAAAGTCATTTTCAAAAATCCATAATAGAGGCAACTTCAATAAAATGGAAGTAGTGGCAAATCTTTTCTTCCACATTGTGATGCACATCTATGTATAATAGATTATCAAGGAAAAGAAAAAAAGAAAAAAAAAGTATGAATACAATGTGTTCTATTCATCAGTTGTTGACTGGATTTTGAAATGTGGGTGTTGCACTCAAAAATGGCCAAAATAATTGTAAAAGTCCAGCATACGTCACTAGAGAGTGTTCTAGAAGTTATGAAATTTTTTATTAAAAATTAGTCACATAAAGAAAGAAAGAAAGAAAGAAAGAAAGAAAGAAAGAAAGAAAAATGTGCATGGATGACTCGTTCTTGAGTATTTGTATTTGAAAAATAATATTATAAAATAAATAATCCATTCATGTATTGTATTTTCAATTTGAAACAAGCAAACTTTGTTTGTTTTAGATTTTTCATCTAATGCAATAACATTAATGCATTGTACGTGTGACTTAATGCCACATTCAATGCTTTGCCAAATTCAAAGTCTTAAAGTAGACTTTAAGGTCCTTAAAGTAGAACTCCAAATTCTCCCACCTCCAATTGAAAGCAATGAAGCGTCACATTAGCTGCTGCTATCTTGGAAATAACATCAAATGATGCTTCTCTCATAAGTCAGGAGTGATCGATCTGCCTCGATTTTAAATAGCAGATATCTCACAATGACGTCATTGCAGAGGCTATGTTCAAGTAGGAAGGTTGGGAGAATTCCATGTGCTGAGTTTTCCATAATGCAGCAAACATTTCCAGATGCATGAGGCCACTGTATGAATGCTCACAATTCATTTTACTCAAGGAATAGACAGGAACTGTGTGCTGTATGAGAAATGAGGCATCCCTTATTGTTTCAGGCATTTCTGAGAGGAATAAGAAAGTGTGTTCTTGGAGCAAAATCAAACCAGCACACTCCTCACACATACTGTACATAAACACTACGAGGCATAATGCTGACTCAAAGTTAAGCATGGTTCATATCTAGTGGGTGTAATGTGCATGCATTAACCCGTAAACTAACCCAGCCTGCATATGTGAGCACACGTGTGAGTGTGTGTGTGTGTCTGTGGACGCATGTGAACGTCTGCCAGGTTTCTCAATGTCAACATCTCCTTCAGCTACTGAGGTTTCTCTAACTGGGATCTGAATTATTTAACATGAAACCTCCATCATCATATGACCCAAAACTGCTCTCCACATCACCACAGTCTGTTCCCCGTTTAGAGAAAGAAAAAGTGAGAGACAAAGGAGATAAGAAATGGGGAAAAGAGAGAGCGAGAGAGAGAGATGCACAGTAAAGAACATTAATAATCTCAATGAAAAATTTTTTTTAAAAAAAATTAAACGAAAAATTAAAAAACTGTTCAAGATAAGATATTTTGTTTATATATATATATATATATATATTATATATATTATAGTGACTTGTGCTCATCAAGGTTGAATTTATTTGATCAAAAATACATTAAAAACAGTAATATTATGAAATATAATCACAAGTTAATTTGACTGTTTTCTATTTTAATATACTTAAAATGTAATTTATTCCTATGATGGCAAAGCTGAATTTTCATCAGGCATTATTACAGACTTCAGTGTCACATGATCCTTCAGAAATCATTCTAATATGCTGATTTACTATCAATGTTGGAAAGATTTCTGCTGCATAATATATATAAATGGCAAAATGAGTCGGAATGCGCACGGACTAATTTTGAGCTACAGGCAAAAGAACTGAAAAATGTCAGTTTTGGTCGAATTTGAGGTTTTCACAAAAATGAGTTCATTAAGCCCTCTTCTAGCGATCCCAGTGCTCCAAATAGTAATTAAACATCTAAAATGATCTTTATTTGTTTTCTGAGAGGAGTACCTTTTCTCTGCTCGCTTCTGGACGACTGCTGCTGCTTCTCACCACAAGTTGTAGGTCTACTGTTGCAAAGCACAGCATTCCAGCTTTTGTGAATATTCATATCGAATTCTCGATAACATGAGTCCATGGCCCATGCTGATGAAAACAAAATGATCGCGCTGACTGACATTTGCAAAGCGCGTGCATAAGACGCGCCTTTCCGCAAGCGCGCGATCTCCCTTATAAAGTACATTTTTGCGAAATATGTATTGGCTAAATTCACACAGTCATAATCTGTTATGTCTTACATGAACGTTCGGAACCATTGAACGCATGGTTGGGGAAAATCTGATGTGTAACATTATATTTGATCCATGCATTACAGTAGGTCTTCCAGATCTGTCTCAATGTTAATCATACTTTAAAAGAAAAGACGGAATCATTCGCTGCTCTTCATTAAACTACTGTTTATTTGCATCTTTGTTCTTATTTATTAATGACAAAGATACAATAAAAAATAGTTATATTGTGATTAATAATATGGTAATTATTATTAAGAAAAGAATTGGAGGAAAATATGCAACGTTGCTTATATACTTATAGATAGATAGTTTATAGATACTTTATTTTCAGGATTCTTTGATGAATAAAAATATACACTACCATTCAAAAGTTTGGGGTCAGTAATTTTTTTTAAAAGAAATTAATACTTTTATGCTAAACTTGAAAACTTTATATAGACTTATTAGACTTATTTTGTTATATTGTATATATTTGCCAGTGAGATATATGTATGTGTGTATATTTGTGTGTATTTTATGTGTATATGTAATATGTTTTTTTTTTTTTTTTTAATTTAATTAATTATTTTTTTAAACAGTAGGTATAATTCAAGACAAACAATTTATTTCAAATGTGTAGCAGATCAGGATACAAAACCTGAATGAACAAGATGCTGTCAGATTTTACAGCTCCACGTTCACATGGCTGCTTAATGCGATAGCGGCAGCTAATGAGAAGCACAAAAAGATGCAAATTGCAGGTGCGAGCGTGAGCAGGGAGCCCCAGTGGAGGCGCGTGCCGAATGGAGTGAAAGAATCTCACCGGGCGGAATGTTTGAGCGAGATACCGTGGGGATCACACCCACGTTACACGCTCCATTGGCCCACGCTGATGGACGATCGTAAAACCGGCCATTGAGGCATTATGGCACCAACGTGCGCAGCCAACACAGCCTCCTAGCAAAACACACAGTGATTCCTTTATTGCAAAGCTTACATTGAAGAGCCATGAGAGGCTGTTCAGAGAAGGACAGGCTTGTTTAATGTATGGCTTGTACAAGAATATAAGCTCTAACAGGAGGAGTAGCGCCCTGGAGATCAACTCAACATCTCGGCATGTTTTCCCGCCACAGATGGTCTGCGAGTATTGACAAAGCAGTAGATCTACACGCATTTTAAACAAGGAATCTCAAGGGATGACGCTGCCTTTCATGTCACTATGCAAGGAAAGTATTAATGCCCGGAAGTCTTCTTTTAGATGCTTTTGTAATTTGCAGGTTTTCCTACGCCATATTGTCCAGGAGTCATTTAAAAGCTGTTTGAAAGAGACTCTTTCTACACAATTGGTCCCTGGTGTGCCTGAGTATTCTGGAGATATGTCACATTTACATTGCAAGATAAATAATTCATACCCTCACAGATGGGGTGAAATTCTTAAAGCTTTAATATCTATGAATCAACAGCTAAACCTCTGCGTGAGTTTCTCTCTACACCCAAGCCTCTGGATCAGGAGCAATATAAACCACTCTATTAGAATAGGACAGGAAATGATGCCATTTTCACAATCTTCCATTTTATTGGCTGTAATTTCTGCAACAAGACAAAACAAAGCAGACTCATGCTGCACCTAGGACACACCCATAAAAATGTCTATGGACATAAAGCTAAATATAATTTTCTCATGGCACTTATGTTAGTGTGACATAAAAACTGGTGGGAGTCTTAACTGGTAAGCTTTGTTATAAATGTTTCTATATATTATGTGTCTGTTTGAGAGAGAAAAAGTGAGCCGTTCCTCACCTTTCCTTACAACCTATTCCTCATACACATGAAATTAGCCAACTTTTCTTGACTTTTCATAACATATTTCATAACCTCCTCATATGCATTTTAATATACTGGATAAAATATTAAACGCATAAAATATTAAATCATATTAGTTTTATCACAGTAACATAATTAAGTATACATGCGTCCAGGTCTTTCACTAACAAAACAAAACAAAACAAAAAACAAAACACAAAACAAAACAAAACAAAACAAAAAACAAAACAAAAAACAAAACAGGCATTTTACTTAGAAATCAGAATCTCTCTTGCTCTGTGTGTGTATGAGCGCGCGTGCAAAAACCAAGCTGATCAGCCCCAGCCTTGCCTTTGACAGGTCCAGGGAGGCAGTCAGTCAGCTTTTATGCAGCACCACGGCGTGACTGGAATCTTCAAGAGTTTCCAATTCAATATTTCATAGATGCCCAGATTTAATT
>JAFVLL020013057.1:0-10197 GCA_021397915.2 Tor tambroides | reverse complement strand
GCTGCAGAGCTGACCCGTTCTCCCTTTGACATCCAGGCCTAGACCACAGCCCTCTCGGCAGCATGACAGCTACGTAATCACACCCAGACCAATTACACCGAACAGAGCTTTTGCTGAAGCCCACGCCCCAGCATTCTGCTCAATCCTTTGGGCTCTATAGGCAGTATCAGTCCCTGCCAGAGCCTTTGAGCAGCTGCACTGTCCCACCCAGCCAGTGTCTTCCTCCTCCTTCAGCCAGAACATTCTGTGCAGATGTTGGTGTGGGATAAAGACACAACACATAAGCTCTGTAAAGCAAGTCTTTGCTTCAGGTCTGGTGTGATTCCTACACAACCTCAGTCTAATGATGGGAGGACATGCTCCTTGTTAGTGGGAAGATAATGGTATTTGTCTGAAATGCAGACCTCACAAAATAGTCTGGTATTGCCCAATAGTGTCCTCACAGGTTTTTCTGACATAAATATGTCAGATAACATATTATATACCATTAGTCAGTATTTTACAAACAGGAACAGACTGCTTCAGGAATGAGTCCTAAAACCCAGAAATTAGGTTTTGCACATCTGTTCCATCAATCTGAAATCAGTTTTGAATAGGTTGTTGGTTAAATGTCTGAAATAGGGTCTGTGGTTAATACAAGCTCAAGATGTTTGAGTAAGATTTCTAAGTTTTTCTGTATCTACAGATATCTCATCTACTCGTTAGTCTGTTGTCACAGACTTTTTGCGTTTACACTCACAACTCACATTTTCTTGTGGATTTTAAAGAAAGGTTAAAAGAGCTGGTGGTGACGTTGAAGTCGTATGGCTGTGGTGTAGTTCACTAACTAGCCTGCATTTAGCTTTTTATTTCTGGTGATTGAATTTAGGCTTCAACATTCATAAAATCTAAATTGTTGGTCATTTTCTGCAGTAATCCAAAGCCAATGGACAGTGATTGGGCAGGCAAGGCAGGCAATTGCCTGGGGCCCTGCATTTTGAAGGGGCCCCCAAGGGCTGATTATTTAAACAATCAGAAATGTTAATATTAACAGAGTGTCTGTTTACTCTAAATGCAAATCTTCACCCACCAGTATCTGCTTGGAATAGACAAAATGATAGAAGATGCGCAATATACAATAGAAACAGTGGCGCAAGATGTGAGGTGCACCAGAGTTTGGATCCTCCTTTTGCCGAACTCATTCTGCTCCCTTTTCCCATCACATGTCAGATGGTAAAGGTATTTATTTTCAATAAAAATGAAATAAATATTTGAAAAGTGTAAATTAAGTGCCTCACAGGTATTTATTAACAAAGAGTTTATCAGTAGGGTTAGGAGTAGATGTAGGGAGGGCTTTATTGTCCCAATAAGGTGGCATCCATTTAATAATTTGAATAAATATGATAATTTATACTCAATATGTTATTATTTCTTACTGTTTTATAATGTACTACAATAATGAGGGGCAGATATCCTTCACTATTTGCACTAAGCATAAAAAGCATCTAACTTTTACACTTCTTGCATAGAATATACTGATATTTTTACATAGTGTACATAGAATCATTGTTTGCATGTAGTGTAAATAGCATATATTGCTAAGTAAATAGCTGCAGCCAATAATAAAATAAAGATTAATTTAAGACACTAACCATAAATTTCTACCATATGGTTGTAAATATAATGATTGTACTGTATCTTTAAGATTGTATAGTGTTGTACAGTAAAATGTAATTAAAAATAAGCACTTTAATGTCTGCTTTAATATCTAAAAATAAACAATTTATGTTCTATTATGTGTTTTCACTACTTTTTGCGTGTTGTATACAGTGTTGTGCAAGTTACTTCCAAACTGTAATACATTATAGATTACTTATTACTGTTATTTAAAAGTAATTCCTTACATTACAATATTACTGTCTCAGAATTGTAATGCGTTACATGACTCCTGTATTACTTTTGAGTTACTTTCACCAAAATAAGTACAGAAGTAGAACTTAACATTCTAAAAGGACAAAGAGCCCTGCACGGCCCTCAAATTTAGGCCTTAGCCCGGCCCTGGCCCGAGACGCTGAGGCCCTAGCCCGGCCCATGTCTGACAGGCTTGTCAGAATTACCGACCTGAGCCCCCCACCACCCCTCCCAAAACGGCTAATGTTTCAGCTATTAAAATAGTTCAGTTTTGTATGTAATGGCAAGGTGTTTATATTTCGTTTAGGTTTTTTATTAAGTTCATTTAGAAAAACGTTTGGAGCATTTTTTGTTCATTAAATAAGTTTTTTCTTTCATAAAGTATAACGACCAAGCGGCCAGCGGCAGACCCCAGGCTGATCATTATGTTTGATCAATTTAGCCTTCTCAAATCATCATGACTTGCCTAAAATAAAATCTATAGATATACTAAAACAGTTCAAGCATATAAGAATGTTTAAACGTTAAACCTAAATAAATGTGTGCTGCATCCAGTAGTTTGTGCGGAGAGTGGAAGTTAAAGCGCAAGACATGGAGGCACCAGTGCAATCAATTGCATTTTTTTCAATGGAAACAACTTATGCCATAATTTTTGCTCATAAAGGTAAGAGTAATACATCATTCGGAACTGTAAAGGGTCTACTTTTATTTGTGTGCACTCACAATATCAACAAAACGTCGTGCTTTTATCTTGAACAGGAGCGCTTCACAAAAATGAACCGAAAGACAACGAACACATGCCTCACAGACATGATAAATATATTTAATAGAAAGCTTTAAATTACTACTTAACGAAATAAATAAAAACGAAAAGAAAAACTCTTTAATATAATCGTTATCCGAGAAGATGCACTCCTCTCTAAAGGCGCGTCTAATGAGGAGATGGCGAATCCTTACTATTTCCCCCGGACACTTTCATGGTAATTACTTTTGCTGGGGTTTTACGGCAAGCTTTATTGCGTGTAGGCTATTTGAAGCAGAACTCTTCAGCTGTGTTGACGGCTCGCTGCTGCTGCGGGACACTAAACACCGTCGAGCCGCTCTTGACAGTCGCGGCAGCACGGACTCATGTTGTTTCCACCAGCGCGGCAATTTTTTTCATCAATAATTGATGGATGTCTAAAATATAAAGATAAGGAGAAGCCTAAAACAGGCCCGAGGACCGGCCCGCGTATGAACTATGACGTGAATATTGGCCCGAAGCCCGGCCCTAGGGACATAAAAAAGTCAAGAGTTTAAATTAAATTTTTAAAAAATTAAATTTTGGACTTTAAATTAAATTTTTAAAAAATTAAATTTTGGGCTAAAAGTGTGTTGTAACGCAAGCGTTACTGAACATGTACCGAGTAAAATATTACTGAAAATCGATTAGTAATGCCTTACACTACTGCGTTACAGCAAAAAGTAATTCGTTACTGTAATGCATTACTTTTGTAACGCGTTACTCCCAACACTGGTTGTATAATTATATCTCTAGCAAAAATAATCTCTATGTAAAAAAATTAATTTAATGTATGTTTGCCTTTGCCAACGGACTATTAATAACACTAATAATGAACAATAGCATGTTTTTCATTTTAATTTCGAATTAAATAAGTATTAATGCTTATGTTAATGAGTTGAACCTTATTATTGTAAAAACTCATTTTTATATAAATACATATGGATGTATTATGTACCTTCATACAGTGCATATGAAAGTATTAAATATCTATTTCCACAAGTATGTATTAATCATGTTACGGGAATGTACACTCATGTTCATGTGAGGTGACTTTATACAGATACCCCCTGATAAGTGTGTAGGGAGCAGTGAAGACTGCCTAGTGACCCTGTAAATCTAAACACAGGTTAAGTCATTGACAACTGAAAAAGAAAATCAGGTTATTTATGGCTCAGCTAATGATCCACAAGACCCCAAGACCTGTAAGATGATGCTTGATTAAACACAGCTGAAAGAAACTTCTGTTATTAATCACACCCAGCAGCCTACATTTCTTGCACTCTTTGTGTTCGGAAAAACTTACAAGCGTGATATAGATGGATGGCCATCGTCTACTTAAAAAAGAATTATGTCTTCTCTGAGTCATCTTGCCCCATGGCTGGAGATTGGAGACATAATGTTTTCCGTTCCTCGTGGTCCTGACTAACCCCCATCTTGCAGCATGGGATGGATAGGGAGCATGGTAGAGGGAATACCGCATTACTGGGATTAGGATGGGAATGCGAGGAGAGCGGAAAAGAGCCCATTCTCTCTGCTCTGCTGCACCTGTGCAGTCGCACTCTAAATCTGAAAGCACAGCAACAGGGCAGAAGGCGAGGAGGGAAATTAACTTAAGCACACATAAATCAATGATAACATCATGTCTCAGATAACTGCTCAGATTTGCCAAAATATCAAAGTCTGCAATCAAAAGTTTTAGTATGAACTCATCATTTCTTTATTTCTAATTTTAAATTTCACATTTAAATTCTAGGTCCCACTTTACATTAGGTGGCCTTAACTACTATGTACTTACATCAAAAAATAAGTACAATGTACTTGTTGTGTTCATATTTTATTGCAAAACACTTTTGCTGCTATTGAGGTTGGATACAGGTAAGGTTATGGACAGGTTTGGTGGTATGGGTAGGTTTAAGCATGAGTTAAGGTATAAGGGATAGGTCAACAGTGTAATTATAAATGTATTTACAGAAATTAATTACATATGTAATTACAAGCAGGTCTTTTTTAAAATATAAGTACCAATTGCAATGTATCAAATGATTAATTTCAATGCAAGTACATAGTAGTTAAGGCCACCACGCTTCTTTGTAATTATTTATGAAATTTACTAACAATTTAATATATATAATGAAAAATGAAAATACACATAATGAAAAATGGTGGGACATGTACAACACCCTGCGGCATAATTGTCGCTGATATATTGTGCATTTAAGACATCAAGAAGAATTATGGCTGTTTACTTGGTTCCACATATAAAGTCCTGAGGCAGTTTTTGCACACTATTTCATAAATGCTTCGGGTTAGTCCTGTAGTAGCTCCTCTCTCAGGCAGTCAGGGCATTCTGCAGACACACAGTATTGTCTGCTTTACTAACAGCGGACGTTCGCTCTGAAAGACATGAATAGAGAGTCTGCTGCAGTGTAAACAAAAGGGGGCTGCTTCGTCCCTCTGTTCTCAAATCTGGCCCACTACGATGGATGTACAGGAGGAGCAGGTCATGGATCAGTGTAGCAGCTCTAAGGATGGAGAAAGCATATAGACAATCTTTAGCTTTACTATTGCTCATAGTTAGAGCTAGAGATCTGAATAAAAAGTAACTAGATTTTTTTTTAAAAGTTTGTCAAAACAAACTTTATAGTATTAGCGTCAGAATGCCTAGTCAAGAGTTTAAAGTAGTTTGAAAAGCTTGAAGGTTGAAGATTTTAAATTTAAAATAGTTGTTTATTTGAAGCTTTTTTTAAAGTTTGAAGTAGTTTAACAATTTTTTTTTTACAATCACAAAGACCCATTTCTTAACACATGAGCAACTTTTTCAAAACTCTTTACACCGTGAGCACAACAGCAATCTATGTGGGCTAAACTGTGGATCATTTTTCATTGCTTTGGCACAGAATGCATTCAACAATCTTTCAAATTACACTAACAATTTTCTCACTCCACCAACAAAACTCGACGTAACTAAAGGTCGATTTGCACATTTACATACACTTTTCAAAACGGATAAACTTAAGTTCAAAACCATCATACAAAACCGAGAAAGACAGCAAATCAGTACATTGAAATATACTCTCAATCTAAAAATGAAATACTTTACAGATGAAGCTGAACACAGAGGTTAGTCTTTTAATTTTATTACCATCTGTACAAAAGAAGAAACTTCAGAATGATTTTTTACTGTAATGCGAAGATAGAGTACACTGTAAAAAATGACCGTGAATTTAACGGTAAAAAACTGTGAAAATGCCACAGTAAAAAACCCCGTAAACTAACGTTTCCACAATTCCCTGCGTTGCATTTCAATTTTTGTTTGAATTTGATGTTTTTTCTTTGAAATAACTATGTTTCTTCTTAGTTTTTTTCTTATCAGTTATGTTTGTTAGGGTTGTATGTTACATCTAGTGTTGTTAAATTAATGTTTATAGCATATTTCAGTTTAATGAGTCTCACCATGATGGTGTTTAGTGCTTGTGTGAACGACACTGTGCACTTTCTATACATGTTATTATTTAAAAGCTGCTTGTGATGGGCTTTGGTTCATTGTGTGACTTTCTCATCACCACCTGCATTTGGTGGTTATCAGTGCATTACAAAGGTACAAAACAGATTTCAGTACTTCAGTAGGTTGGTATATTAACATTATATCAGTTAATGAAATTACAGTAGTTAACTGTAAATTTAAGTTAAACCCATAAAACCTAAAATGTTGTTACCGTATTTTTTACGGTAGAATTCCGGCAACCACAACTGCCGGTTTTTTACCGTAAATTTACAGATTTTTTTTTTTGCAGTGTATGTAATACTGCAGTGAATTCTAAACATTATAGAGCCATCATTCTTGTTTTGTAAAACACTGTATAGTGCTGCAGGTTATTAGTATTTTTAGGTCAGTAAGAATGGCTTAATTTGAGATATGTATGAAGTGTTTTGGTAGTTTAAGTGCATTTTGGATATGTAATTTACTGCTGTGTCAAGCTGAAAGCTGGTAAGGACAACCTAAGAGTTTTGAAAAATTGACCCAAGTATTGAGAAATGAGTCCTAGTGAAAAAGCTCAATGTTTGAAGTTTTTTAAATGTTTGCTAGGGTGTTGTGGATAGTTGCTAGGGCATTATATTATATTGGATGCCCTATGCTAGTTGCTAGGCTGGATAGATGGATGGATGAACGGTTGTCATACAGTATCTAAAAAGAAAGCTGACATATGTCAGAAAAAATAGACAGTTAAATATACTATAAATAATATAGATAGGTGTACTGCTATAAAAACCAGGGGCCAGTTACAAGAAACACTATTATGTAATATTTGAAAGTAACATACATTTTTGTGTTTGGATGTGCACTGAAACATGCAATATTGATGTATTGATGTATCTAAAACATAGTCATCTCTGATTCAGATAAAAATAATATAAAGTTGGCATTGACATTAAACTTGTGTCATAATGCTTGAGACAACAATTTATGAATGTTTCATGAAAGCTTAGAGTATGACAGCAGATGGGGACAATTATCTGTGCAAAAGAGTTAAATTACAGTCTTTTCCTCACAGAGAGCTATCATATGGCTTCTAAAGACTTTGAATATAACACTAAAATAGAATGTTTAGTTTTATGATCAGTTTTATACACTGTAAAACAGATTATTGGAGTATGTTTAAAAGAAAATACTATTTCAGTATATCTAATTTAAAATTTCATTTTTAATTCAGTGTTATTTGATATTTTTCTAATTGTTTGTGAAATTTAATAGTTTCTCAGCCAGAATAAATCCTAATGACTGAATACACTTAAGTAAAGAAATGTATTCCTTTAAAAGAGTTGCATACGGCAACAGAAATCACACAGAACAGAATAATACTCTTACCATGTCAGATTAGGTAAATGTATTTTAAATATCATAGCATTTATTTAATTATTCTCATTGATGAAATACATCAACCAACTGATTCTATGGATTCAATATTCTATCAAATTAAATGATTTGTAAATCTAAATGAATATATATACTGTATATACGGATAATGCTTATGTTTTAGATGCTGTCAGGATGTTCATTGTAGTGTCTACGTAAACATACCAAAAATGTCCCACACTTTATAAATACAAATATCTACAATTATTAATGAGACCATAGCTTATCTAAATTGTTTTTTTGCAACCTCCGAGCTCTATATATCTCAAATTTTTCTCCCTCTCGGCCCATCCAGCACAGAGCCCCAGCACACTGGCCCTGTGCCTGCAGTTGAATGACTTTGGGGTCATCAGTGGTGTGGCAGATTTCTCTCTGTTGTGGTACAGGGGAGGAGCCCTTATTATCTGTGTATGGCTGTTTGAGAGAGGCCAGTGTGGTGATGTCTCCGAGCTGGAAGGACACTAATTGTCTTTGTGTCCTGGTTCCCTGCTCCCTGGTCCCGGCAGGTTACAATAGAGCACAGTGTTCCCAGCGGAAGACAATCACTGTCTGTCTGCACTGGATTCGCAGAGTCACTGTCCACCCTGACTGTGCATATGCACATCATTACTCACACACACACACACACACACACACACACGGATATGTCTCGACAAGAACACACACTCCATGAAATTTATTTGTGATCCTGGTAAGAACGGAATGACACAAAAATAAGAACAACCTTCTGTGCAGGTGTGTCACATTTTGTCAAACACTGAACCACTTTGGTTAACAACTAAGTCAAGAAGTATTTTTTTGCATGAAGAAAGTGGTAGTGCTTGCCACTCCTCTTTGCAGATCCTCTCCAAGTCATTAAGGTTTCGAGGCTGACGTTTGGCAATTTGAACCTTCAGCTCCCGCCACAGATTTTCTATGGGATTGAGGTCTGGAGACTGGCTAGGTCACTCCAGGACCTTAATGTGCTTCTTCTTGAGCCACTCCTTTGTTGCCTTGGACGTGTGTTTTGGGTCATTGTTATGCTGGAGTACCCATTCACGACCCATTTTCAATGCCCTGGCCCTGATGGTACATGGCCCCGTCCATCGTCTCCACGAGGTGAGATCTTGCATAGAGCCCCAGACCAAGGGAGATTGACAGTTATTTTGTGTTTCTTCCATTTACGAATAATCGCACCAACTGTTGTCACCTTCTCACCAAGCTGCTTGGCGATTGTCTTGTAGCCCATTCCAGCCTTGTGTAGGTCTACAGTCTTGTCCCTGACGTCCTTGGACAGCTCTTTGGTCTTGGCCATGCTGGAGAGTTTGGAATCTGATTGATTGATTGCTTCTGTGGACAAGTGTCTTTTATACAGGTAACAAACTGAGATTAGGAGCACTCCCTTTAAGAGAGTGCTCATAATCTCAGCTCCTTACCTGTATAAAAGACACCTGGGACCAAGAAATCTTGCTGATTGATAGGGGATCAAATACTTATTTGACTCATTAAAATGCAAATCAATTTATAACTTTTTTAAATGCATTTTTTCTAGATTTTTTTGTTGTTATTCTGTCTCTCACTGTTCAAATAAACCTACCATTAAAATTATAGACTGATCATTTCTTTGTCAGTGGGCAAACGTACAAAATCAGCAGGGGATCAAATATTTTTTTTCCTCACTGTATGGCACATAGCGATAAATGCTATTTACATTAAGTACGTTAAAGTTAGATACTATTTATACTTAGTTACTTTGCTCAGTGTGCAAATATTAAAACATCAAGGAAGATTTTGTGTCCTTGTAGCTAATTTTGAACAAAAATTATGCTGTTCAAATAGACCCCTAACACAAAAGAAGGAACTTTTTTTCCCTCACATATATACATACATACATACATACATACACACACATATAAATATATATATAGACACACACACACACACACACACACACACACTCACACACACACAGTTTTTTTTTCTTATATATTATATTTAATGGAGGTTTTCTGTTCTTACATGAATCTTTGGGGGGTTTTTTTCTGTAGTTTTGATGAGTGGCTTGGAAACCAATTAGGGTCATTTTGACCTGCAACACAAAAGACATACCCAGATTTTCAATACAACAGGAGCCTGTCTCAAAATGGAGCTGTCTGTTGCTGTCATCTGCAGCCTGTCTTTCTTTTGCTTTTGGAAAAAAGTCATGCCACATATAATCATGATTGATCATCGTTTACAGTATCGATCACTGGTGTCACTGCATGATTAATATTTAAAGCAACCCAATAAATGTATTAAACATCTTACATTTGGAGATTTTAGACAAGCTGGAAGTTATTCTAACTTTATTTTTATTCATAAGGATTTTTAAAAATATCTTTTCAGGAAACGCATCTCAAGTTTTGTCTGTAGATAAAATAATGGCCCGGTTTCATAGACAGGGCTTAGACTAAAGCCCTATTCGCACGGGATTAGTATTATCTGGGGACCTTGTGTGATTTAGAAATTACCGAAGTCTGTGATTTTACTCGAATTTACTGATTTGTCTCCCGGATACCCGGATGTCAAGGCTTTGAGAGTCCCGTTCTATGGTCCAGTTAGATGGATTTAAAAAAAGAAACTAATATAG
>JAFVLL020013055.1:0-39272 GCA_021397915.2 Tor tambroides | reverse complement strand
TCACCCTGGGCCTGACCATTGAACCCAAAACGGGCAGCTCCAGCCCACAGGTCTGGAGAAACAGCAACAATTTCTCTAACATAGACATGATGTAATACTAACTGTAGGGTTGTGTCGCTTTCATTTTTAGTGATAAAAGCAAAGCAGGTATCAAAATGTGTCTCGTTTGTTTTTAGTCTCCAGTGCTAATGAGGCGAACGGTGGACAACTCGCCCATTTCCAGCTGTGACACCAGTGACACTGAGACCTGCTCTCTACCAGTCAACAGCGCGTCTCTGCTGCGGCGTCAGACACAACAGAAAGCCTCACCTGTGCGAGGACACGTCCTCAGGAAAGCCAAGGTCAGTAACCACATAACACTTATTTTCTTCATCACACTAGATATTAATCGCAGGTAACAT
The DNA here is from genome assembly GCA_021397915.2 of Tor tambroides. Lineage (NCBI taxonomy): Eukaryota > Metazoa > Chordata > Actinopteri > Cypriniformes > Cyprinidae > Tor > Tor tambroides. The sequence continues at coordinate 38,871 of JAFVLL020013055.1, read as the reverse complement.
GTCTTATGTAAAAGCATGATCCTAAAGTTGCATTTACTTTAAGATGTTTACAGTGCATATTTTACCCCCGTGAGTTCATTCTGTTCTCTTTTCTTGCAGGAATGGGAGATGAAGTCTGGCACATAAGTTCTTTTCCACCAACTTTTCATTTTCGCTGTTATCTATTTATTTAATTTTGTCCATATATGAGTGATGTTGAAACTGAATTGACTGAACCATAGATAAACTTTTCCAGAATTAATTCTGGAAGACCTTGACTGAGTCTGGTGCCCGGTGCTGTTTATCATTATAGCACTATCCTTGGATCATGATCTGACTATAAAGCAACGTACAAATGAGGTAAAACTCAAGCAATTTGTCATATAGAGGCCAACAGTAAAGCCACACCAAAACCAAATTTATATACACTACCGTTCAATATTTTGGGGTCAGTATATATATTTTTTAAGGAATTGATAGTTTTATTCAGCAAGAATGCATGAAATTGATCTAAAGTGACAGCAAAGACAAAATATTTATTTCAAATTAATGCTGTTCTTTTGAACCTTGTTCATTAAGGAGTCCTGAAAAAATGTAGCATGGTTTCCACAAAAATATTCAGCAGCACAACTGTTTTCAACATTTATAATAATAACAGATGTTTCTTGAGTGTCAAATCAGCATAACAGAATGATTCCTGGAGGATCATGTGACACTGAAGACTGGAGAAATGGCTGTAGAATATTCAGCTTTGCCATTACTGGAATTAAAATCTATTAAAACAGAAAGCAGTTATTTTAAATTGTACTAATATTTCACAATGTTACTGTTTTTCTCAATTTCTAATCAAATAAATGCAGCTTTGGTGAGCATAAGAGACCCCAAACTTTTGAATGATAGTGTAACATTAGAGGAAAGAGAATTTTAATATGATTTTATGTTATGAACACAGAACATCTCAGATTATGGTCCACTAAATAGATTGTGCGCTAAGCACTGATCTCAGTCGGTAATCACTTAAAAGTCTATAAAAGTCTGTTTCTTTCTTCAACAAGAAGCCATTAATGGAAGACAAAACTTCAAGTATTTATTTGTAAATGTTTAAATAAATATAAGCCACTCTGTGTTTGTCTGTTGATATTTAGTTATGCCTTTCATCGGGCTTCACACTAGTTGTAGAGAGCAGCTTCGGGATATACAGTACGTCTTAAGATAAATGTAAATTACAGAATGTGATCATTCAAAGCTTGTTCTTTACAGAAAAGTGTAATCTGTATGAAAGTATTTTACCAGCCTCTCCTCCTCCTCCTCCTCCTCCTCCTTGATGTCTGGCCCATTATTTTCAATCCAGTGGTCTGGCCAAACTTTTGGCTATGGTGAGAGCAGCCCATGGGGAACAGGGCAGCTCAGGCCAGGGTGTGGTCCTCTGCTGGCTGACTGCTCTGGAAACTGGGCCTGAAAGTACCGCTACACTTCCCCTCCGCCGAACACACTGCAACCACTGCACTGAAACAGCTGAAACACCAGAACACTGCAATGTATCATACACTGACAGTTATACATGTACTGTATGCTAACACAAATAACACAGCGTGCATATGTGAAGTTCATTATAGTTTGCAGTCTTAAGCTGTGCATGTGCAGGTGTAAGAGTTTGTAAGTAATCCGTTTGCAAACAAAAGAAGAGTTCAGACTGTAATCTGCTTTGTTTTGACCACTCAAAGTCCAGCCACCTGATGTACTGAAAATGGTGCTTTTAACCAATGCTTAAACTGTTCACTCCTAATTCAGCCAGATTATGGAGTCTTGGTGCTTAATTTAGACCCACTTTTGTATTAATGTTCAAGGCACATTTATAACTCTGTTTATTGTGCAGTGAAGTTTGACTTTTGATTTGAAGCTACACATTTTCAAGCTACGCTACATGCAGGGTGCTGTGTAAATATAATTCTTTTCTGCTTGGTTCAGAGCTTTTTTTTTTGTCCAGTCGTTTTGTAAAAGTCTGCACTGGATCCATGTTTGGTATCAGTATATTTGTAAAGGACAACATTAAGTCACCTTTGTCTTCAGCTCAAAGTAGACGAGATGCTTCAGTCTTTCTGCACAGCTGCTTATTCTGTAGTCAAAGTGATTTACCGATTTGACAAAGTAAGATAAAACCTTTAGATTGAGTCAGCTTTCAGCCTCACTTTGCAAAAGTAAAGGAATGTGGAATGTGAAAAACTTTGCTTTAAATGTCATTTTGCTTTGAGGGTGGGAGCAAAGACACCATTGTTTGTTTTGCACCTTATGGATATTACTCTGTTTTATTTTGCTGATGACTGTTGTCAACTTGGCGACAAAAGGACTGTACATAGAAATAATTAAACTGCTTTAAAAAAATTTTGCTTGTGTGTACCAATTTGTGTATTATGACAATAAGCGATAGACCATAACTGGCAACATTTCTTTTGTGAGACTATAATGATATACGATCACAATGACCCTCTTATGTTTCACTCCAGCAGTTTACTATTGTTTTACACACTAAAAATTAACAGGGCCTGAATTTGGCTCAGATTTTGTTTCACATAAATCTAGCCAAAGAGTCTTAAAAAGATGGAAAGTTTCCTTTAAATCTGGCTAGTAACATATATTCAATTGAGTGACTCACACAGAACACTGGCGACCTCCTGCGTACGAAGATAAAACAATCAGATTATTCGGATTTCTCACTGTTTAGATTGTTTTGTCACGTGGTATCTGTTACTTTTCTCATCGCTAGTCAAGATGGACTAATCAGAGTTGTTTTTAAATAAAGATTTTAAAATGTATTGTATAGATGTATTTGAATGTTTTCCATTTGTGCGTCTAGCATAAAGATAAACAATAATACAATACAACGATTATTATAAACCCCCGCTAGATGGCAGAGTAGTGTTTTTCAGATGTTTACCACCATCGATAGATTTTACCGAAGAAGAGAGAAACGTTTGGCCCTCAGATAATAGTTTTGCTTTTCCATTTTCTATATTTTTATTTATCAGTATTTTTGCTCATAGTGGCATCTTTCGGAAAACATGAATGAGGATATTTTGACCACTCTGAAAATACTGATCATCGGAGAAAGTGGAGTGGGCAAATCCAGGTATGAGATTTAAGATACTTGAAGTTTACAGACGTCTTCTGATGGAACAACAAAAACAACAACAACACAGCTGCTTATATTAAAGCAACCTGACCTCGCTTTAGATAGGAACCACTGAATGTTTGTCAATTCAGTATTCTCAAATTCCCATACCAAAAATAACAAATTTGTTATTGTGTGTTTATGTGTCATAATTTGCTAGTAAGACGGAAAGTCTCTGATTCACCTTTCTTTCCCCTCTTCTCTTTCTTAGTCTTCTTTTGAGATTTACAGATGATACATTTGATCCAGAAATTGGTGCAACAATTGGTAAGTCTGTAAAATCATGTATGACTAAGGTAATGTTAGTAGAGGTCCAAAATATATAAAACCAGGTTTAAACACAGTAGTATTCTCATCCTTTGTAGCTAAAGCAGACAGTCACATTGTGTTTTGAATTTCTGAAAACTGACATGTCAAAAACAGGCTTATAAATACAGTATATTACAAAATACAGTATTATATATTGATTAACAGGCTTTGATTGCCATCTATTTCTTTATATAGGTTATAAATTGTTTACAGGTCACATATTACTTGTTGTGTAAGCGTGAGATGTTTCTTGGTTTTTAAGTTTGTTTAATTATGTGCCTTTATAATGTAATGAAAACAGAAACCTAACCATCACAGGACACATTGACGTAAATCACACATGCTTCTCTAGTGCTGGTCTTACTTGAAAAACAGCTTTACTTGCATTGTTGAAATTCTGGACCTATAAGTGAAATTTTACATTTTGAAAAGTATATTTATTCATGTCAAATCCTGTTTAACAGCTGCACTTCTTCACTAGTGTCTTTACAGCGGAGATCAATGTATAATCTGGTCACACTTTAGTCTGGGGACCAATTCTTACTATTAAATTTGCTGCTTATTAATAGTTTGTAAGGTAGTCGTTAAGTTTAGGTATGGGGTAGGCTTAAGGGATCTAAAATATGGTCATGCATGCAGATGAAGGCATTAATATGTGTTTTATATATACGAATAAACAGCCGATGTGTTAGTAATAACCAACTAGTTAATAGTGAGAGCCGGTCCTTAAAATGAAGTGTTGCCTTACCTTATACTGTATGTTGTGGAAGTTCATTGGTTCTTCAAAGCAGTGACCGTTACTTTGACATTTAGGTTGACGTGTGTTGATGTGACCGCCGTTTTCTTTTCAAAGCCCCCCAATCCAAACCAAACAAGTCCAGATCTCCTCCTTTGGCTTCCTCTGGTAAATCTGTCAGTCCTGTGTTGAAATTCAGGAGTACTTCATGCCTCCTGATCTTTCATTCACAGAGTGCTGAGAGATTTATTCCCCTGTCATCTTTACACATACTTTCATTTTTCTTTTATGAATGTAAATCACTTATGTTTGTAATTGATGTGGCTTTGCTGAGTGATGAGACAGGTGGTTGAGTCGTCCTATTTTCTTTTTATCTGTACGTAATAAACCCACAATTCCCCATTCAGTTATAAATTCTGGTCTTTCTAACTTTAGTCGCTCTGGGCTTGTTGCCTGACAAATATCTGGGTCCATCAAAAATTAAATCTGTCTCGCTATATATGAATGGTTTTATCATAATCCTCATAAAACATCTAGACTGTATTTCCATATATGCTTGTGAATCTTTTTGAATATTCCACCTGATTATTTACATTTGCTAGTGTTTGCATGTGTTTGTCTGTTATAACCATTTTTTGGGGACAAATTTTGTAACCATATTTATACCCAGTGTAAACCTGACAAAACCTCCCAGTCCCAAAACCTTCTTTTGAGGATGTCCTCATTTGTAAAAATTGTAAATAAAGGTTTTTTTAATGTTGTTAAAATGCAGAATGTTTTCAGTTAAGGCTAGGGTTTGATTACAGTACATTTATAACTAGCTGTATATAAAACTCTTCCATCTACACTTGACCCTCTAAAACAAGCACTCTCTATTCCATTTCTATTCTATCTACTTTTTATTCTTTTTAGTTATTATAAAAAAAACCTTGCTACATGTACTTCGTTAGACTAACCAGAACTTGTCACAGCACTTACATGATGTTACTCCTTTGTTGGTCTGATTGCATCTATTGTTATCATTTGTAAGTCGCTTCGGATAAAAGCATCTGCTATATGATTAAATGTAAATTTAAAACAATGAAAGCTAATATGATGTTCTATATGTACTAAACACATCATTTATTTCCATTAAGGTGTAGATTTCAAGGTGAAAACCTTGGCTGTGGATGGAAACAAAGCAAAGCTAGCAATCTGGGTGAGCAGACAATCATATTTTATCCCTACATTTAGCTTTTGCTTTGCGAAGGTTAACTATTTATTATTTAGTTTCCAGGGAAATCATATATTAGTTTGGACATTACCGTTACGAGTCAGATGTAAATTAGTCTTTAAAATACTTGTATAAACCTTTGACTGTGTTTCCCTAATATAACACAAGATGGCAGTGTTGTTCCTTCCTTTTTTCCTGAAGGCAGGCAGCTCTTTTGTAACGTCTTTATAATTCAAAATATTCATTGTTACGTGTTATTTAACACTATTTCCCTTGATTTTGTCTCGTGTTTACAGGACACCGCAGGCCAGGAACGTTTTCGAACTTTAACCCCCAGTTACTACAGAGGAGCTCAGGGTGTCATTCTGGGTAAGCGAGCATAAATAGTTTTTTCACTACTATACTGTTAAAAAACATGAAAAAGCTGTACCACTTTAGAATAGTGTTTATGTATCTAGCATGAATATACACTGATACACTGGAATAGTGTATGAAACACCAAATGTTATATTTCTAGTTATATTTGTCTGATTTAGGCTAATTTGATAAGTCTAATTGTCTATCATCTAATTTAAAATGTTGTTTTTAAATGTCTTTTTAGTGTATGATGTGACTAGGCGAGAGACGTTTGCTAAGCTGGATAACTGGTTGAATGAGCTGGATACATACTGTACAAGAAATGATCTTGTCAAAATGCTGGTGGGAAACAAAATCGATAAGGTAAGTTACATTTAATGTGCTTAATGTTTTTTTAAAAGCTGTACTTTTTGTCTTATGTTTCCTTTTGTCTTTAAAACACCTGCCTGGACCCAATTTCCAAAGCTTGACATTATTGACAGATATGCTCTTCATCTCTACACTGCTCTATACTTATCTACAAAAAATAGCAGTTATTCTGGATTGCTAAATATGTAATGCTGACGTAGACATAGAAAACTGGTTCTGTATTCGTAACTCTAATGAAAACGATGTCTGATTCTGAGCTGTTTTTCTCTGTTTGTGTAGGAAGACCGTGAGCTAGAGCGAGAAGAGGGTCTGAAGTTCGCTAGAAAACATTCCATGCTTTTCATAGGTGAGTAGTCACTAAGATGTTTCCTTCATCCTGTGATGAATTTCGTGAGCCCTCATTATTCACTAATACACAAGCTTTAAATAGGAATACATTGACATTTTACTTTGGTTTCATTTCCCGTATTTCATTCAAGATTCATAATCTTCACACATGGAAAAATCAGACTTTTGACACAAGCTAGTTTATTCAACTGCCGTAATACTCACATGCTACTATTTTTAAACACTTGGGCCCATTTGCTAAAGAATAAAGATTGTGCTATTTAATTTAGAGATGGATTATTTGTAAAAGTTGAGCATTCATTTATTATGACAGTTAATTCAAGTCAGACTTTACAATGGTTCTGATATATTTCTCATTTGAGCTTGTGTAATCGTAACAGCCCTGTGTATGTATTTGTGGGTGACGTCCTGCATTCCTTTGCGCTGTGGGTTTGGTTTGTAAGTCATGTGACACGCCTCATGAGTGGGTATGTAAGCAGCAATCTGTCTGAATTAGCCGTGAAGCCCTCACACCAAATGAAATCTGCAGATGGACACCATGGCTGCAGCCCATGTGCTTGAAGCCAATGCTGTTTTTTTCAGATGTAATGTTTCCTATTCGCTTCTGCTTTCTCCTGACTTTTAATATTAAAGGCCAAGAGTTTCTTATGTTTTTGCAGCACACTATTCTTTTTTGGATTTGTATTTGTATTGAAAGAAATTATTCAGCAAGGCTGCATTAATTTGATAGTAAAGGCATATATAATGCTACAACAGATTTCTATTTTAAATACATTTTCTCTTTTTCATGCAGAGGCCAGTGCTAAGACGAGAGATGGTGTTCAATGTGCATTTGAGGAGCTGGTGGAGAAAATTCTGCAGACTCCAGGCTTGTGGGAGAGCGTGCACAAGACAAGAGGAGTTGCCCTGTCTGAACTCTCTGAAACCGGTCAAGGAGGCTGTGGAGCATATTGCTCACTTCTCTAACACACAAACTGCTGTTTAAACAGTGCAGGTTAGATTAGTTAACGCATACGTATGCAGGATACATAAAGCTTTTTTGGCCTATGTATCTGTGCAAGCACACAAGCAACACTCATATCTCATGCTTAAAGCATTATCATTTAACAGGTCCGGCACAAATGATATAAAGACGATTGCTGGAAAACTAGATAAGCCTTAGAGGGTTCCTTTACCATTTTTTTAGTGATGAAATTCATTTAAAGAACTCTATTGAAAGCACGCTCATCATTTGTATTCAGGAGGGGGATAAAAAAAACCTTGATTACTCTATTATACCTCAGATCAGTTTGCTTCTCAGTTTGTATATTTCTCGTAGTGTTTTACTTTGTTTTGTCCCAGTGCCTGTGTTTCTTATTTAGGAAGAGGTAAACACTCATCAGTTTAACTCGACCTTTCAAACTGCTGGAATGAGACCTCAGTAGAACACAGATTTCCATCAACATGCCTTCGCTTGATGTCTACAACGTGCGGAACTCCGTTCTTTCTTTATCTGTCCATCTTTGGATCCCACTTTTTCCTACTGTCAATCACTTGTTAACTCTCTTTCCTCTCTCGCTACATGTATCTGTCTTCAATTCAGTTCTATCAGTTCCGTCTCTGTTTCTCCACGTCCCTCTCTACAGAATAATAGAGTTACCAAGGATTTTGGATTTGTGTTTTACTACTTTTATTGACTTGGACCGCCCACATAAAAATATGTTTTTGAAAAGTTTATAAATCAAACAGATTGGCACAGCAAGTCTCTGCTGTGCTTATAAATGAGGGTAAAAAATAACTGGAATAGCAAAGAATAGATTAATGAGAAAAGGTTAATTTCTTTCTTTTGAATATAGGAGTATTTTCGCCTGCAGATTCATGGACTCTTATTGTCTTGACATGTCTGTCCATCTCAGAGAAAGGAAAAAATGTTTAAAAATCCTTAGAGTGAGTCATTAGGGTGTGACTATAGATGGCTGGTTTTCTCACACAGAGAAATGGAACAAAAGAACAAATTTAGAAATAATAAATGTTCGCCAAAAAATTCATGACACTTAACAGCGATGCCAAATGAATATTTCCATTCTCCTGGTTTAATCTACACTATCCGATCTGGACTATTTAGTCTGTTATGTTTGTTATAGAGAAACATCCAGGGGGTCCCAGATGTCTGGTCTTGTATTCGTAGCTTAAAAACTGGGTGGTAAAGTCCTGTTGAGAGCCAACCTCAGTTACAGCAGTTTCAGAAAGTGTGTGGCACATGTGGAAGGAAACGCTGGGTTTGTATATACACCCACAGAGTATTTTCAATTTTGTGCACTTATGCATTCCTTTTCACTTGTTTTGAAAATGCTAATTATTAGGCAATTATCAGTGTATCGTATAGTTTCCAGTTGCATGCAGTGATGTCTTCTGTGCTTTTTATGGCAGTTATATGTAATGGTTTATGTTTTGACCAATCACTGCATATCAAAATCATCCCAAATTTCCATTGATCAGAGGACTTTAACTAATTTTGGTTTGGATTCCTTACATAATCATATTTCTCTATTTGTATGTAAGTTAAAATGTAAATCCAGTGAATACACGAGAACGCATTTACGCAAATATTGCATACTGTTATTGCACATTCATTGCTGTATGTAAATATATGCTGATGATGGTCATAAATACATTGTAACGTTGATGTTTGACACTATAATGCTGCAATATTTTGTCTTTGAATACCTTTTTCTCTCTCTCTTTCACTTTCTCTCATACTTTTTCCAGCAGTGAGTTCTTGTTAAATATGACCCACCACAGGAATGTATCTCTCCAGGCCTCTGCGATTTCACCGTTTCCCGTTACATTTCTGCGTGAATGCTGTAGTGACTGAAGTGTTTGCTTATTCATGTGTTCATATGGCATCTTCATATGGTTTCCGCACCCGTCCGATGTGGATGAATCCAAATGATTGCATTTGGACAGACAGGCAGGTCCAGTAACCATAGTGATTGCAGGTTTTTCAGTGTAGATATGTCTTCAGAGCCGTTTGACCAGGAGGTGTGTAATTCCAAGTTGACAAATGAAGGCCTAGCCGAAAGATCTTTTTGGATTAAGTACAAAATGATTTTATGAAAGTATGTGTCGATCATACATCATCGACTCTTTGCGGTGTCTATACTGTATTGTTCTTATATGACTGGCTGTCCATACTAGTCCTGTAATTCAGTACGTTATATTTCCCCTGAAGACTTCTCTAAACGCTCCCACCTGCCAGTTTCACCTTTCTCTTGGATGAGGAAGGGATATTCCAGGCACAATATTATAATTGCATAATATAATACTGAGGCCAAATTACTCTGCTGGTTAGGGTAGCTAAAAGCCTGGTTTGGACCAGTATGCTGAGGATCAGTGTCCAAAATTAAACATGTGCGGGTGACCAGCCATTCTGGTCTTTGCAGGGTAAGGATATAAATCAGCTTTCTTAGGTCCCTGTGTTGAGTTTTTAATGCTGTATTCCTTTAGGTACCGTAATTCAGTTATAGTAAATTATTGTTTGTTTGCATTATCTGCTGGTTTTAGGCAGAAATCTGTGGAATTTCATGAAAAGGATTTCTAAATCTCCAGAGCTGGAAATACTGCACTCTTAATTTTATCTTAATGCATAATACAAAAATAACTTTACAAGTTGCTGAGGTCTGAGGCAGAGTTCATTTTTCCTTGTTTTTCGACAAAAATATCCTGTAAATATAAATATTTTCATCATATATTAATTTTAGTCAGATTTAGACTGACTAAAATGGCATCTAATTTTAAACAGTGAAAATAAGTTCTTTTTTTTGGAGTTTTTGGCTTTATTATGGCAGGATAGTGGAGAGCAGACAGGAAACGAAGTGGGAGAGAGAGGGGGAGGGATCGGGACATGTCCTCAAGTCGGGATTCGAACTCGGAACGCCTATCCACCTTATTCTTCAACGCGGAAGTAAGCCGTTTTCTGTGAATGTGCGAGACTTCCGGTTCATAAGCCGCCGTACTAGAGAAATAACGAGAAGAATAAGTGCAGTAAACGGTAAAACTGCTTGCACTACAAACCAGTGTGTTCATAATTAAGATAATACATTAAAATAATATGGTAAGACTCACCAATTTGCAATATCAAGCAGCAAAACGAGCTGTTTTGTACAGCTAAAAATAGCTGGAAGCGGATGACACCGGAAGCCAGACACATTAAATTTACAAATGGCGGCGCCCACTCTATCGGGAAAAATAAGGTGGATATGTTGGCACACTTGCCTACGAGGCTATGAGCACCGACGTTCACATCATTTTTGTGTAGAATATTTGTTATGATTATGTGTAAATATATGATTAATCTCATAAAGGTTGTGTTTGGGTTAATTAATCACTAGCAAGGCGCTTCAGTTTTCCATTTTTGATTTACTGTTCTGCCTCAGCAATCAGATATTATTGATAGTCAGCCTTTCTGCATTTTTATTTTATCAGAAACATTGTCAGTGCATTTATAATATCTAGCAGGGTTTGTTTTTGAATTTGTGTTGCCTTTTGTGGCGATACGGTAATGATTGACTGTTGAAGATCTCTAAGTTCTGTTTTCCAGATTCCTTTCACTCGTTACACCAAACCAGGCGCTTATATCTGTACATTTCTGCATAGGCCATCAGCCCATGTCTCATTAACTACCGTCTTTTATTCTTTCTTTTCCCCCTCTCACTTGTGCATGGTTCAGTGCTCAGACGGACTCTCTGTGGGCTCATCACACTGTCCTCCATGAGATCATTATGAGACTGCAATGGTGGTTTCATAAGGTGTCGAGTTCCCCAAACGTCACTGCATTTGGCCTGCTCACACACCCTTCTCTCGTTATCAGTCTGATTGATTTGCCGTATCGCCCGGGGGAACGGAGCCAAAGCAGTTGTGGGTCGGAGGATGGCTTGTGGAAAGTGCACGAAGGGTCAGGGTTTAGTGATGATTTCGGAATCTGTATTTCACTCTAGAGACACATTTAGCGCATCGTGCTGTGTATAAACCGAAGGAAGGTTTTCATTAGAATTCTACGGTAAATGCATCTTAATGGGGGGTGAAATGCGGGGTTTCTTTGTACCACATATTCTCTAGTTATTGATGGCATATTTGGCCAGTGTTGAAGCCTCGGTTAAGCGTGACATTGGTCTGAAAAGGAATTTGCTTGGCTGCCATCCATTTCCAAATCCTTTTTAACCTGGAATAAGACTCTATCTGGATCTGAAACTATTTATGTTAAGTATCAAGTTGATTAGAAATGTCTGTGGTAATGCGTGTAATATTTTGCAATAATCCTCTACAACTGTCATAATCATTCCCTCCAAGTGTTTAAAATACAGGAACTGTCAGAATAACCACAGTTTATTCTTTTTAGATAAATAGTTCTTCTGACTAGTTGGATATGTACCTTGGAAGTTCATATTGGTCACAGTGCAGAAACAGCTCGCAAGCTTTTTGTGGTCTTTAATGCCATTATTGCAGCTCAAAGTCTCACTTATTCACTAAATTGTTCTTTTAATAAGTTTTGGTTGGTTGTAATAAACTTTCACTCTCACTATACTGAAACATTCTAATAACTTACAGCATTACAAATCAATATACTGTGTATCAACCCTGTACAATATGAAAAAAGCAAAAAATTGTCACTGGAGCAGTACCCTCACTGCATATTACTAACTTGGTTCTAAAACTGGGTCCAACAAAATGTCATAGCAAGTTGTATCTATTTACATTTTGGTAAATTGGTGGCTAATATTTATGAATTCGGATTATCTCATTTGCGCATTTCTGTATGATCTGTTTATACCCCAGTGGTTGTTATGTTTACTTTTATTCTAAAAATTGAAGATTCATACTGTACAAATTCATATGAAATCACCCCGTAAATAAAGATCAGTTTGGGGCCTGAGCAAACTTCCAAGGAGGATATAGGATGACTTAAAATGTTTGATTATATTATGAAGAATCTCAATACAAATGCTAAACAAACAAACAAACAAAAAAAGTAAACTGAAATAATATTCTTAATGTATTCACATGGTTAATTATTTTAATATGTCAACACTCTCAGTTTCTGTTAACAAAACCAATGCTATAAACTATCATAATTACAGCAGAAATACCAGAGGATTATTATCTTATTAGTATAGGGATCCTTCTGATATAGTGTTGGACAATGTCAAGTGAAAGAGGTTTTGAACCACTGCCTGAAAGGGGTCATGGACTGAGAAATCATAATTTCTCTGATCTCTTGGTCATTGTAAAAACATCCTATAAGTTTCAAAGTTTCTAACTTTCTCATTGGTCTAAAAACAGCTTATATTGAAGCCAATCTGCCAAAACGACAGCTTGCGGAGTGTACCACTCTATGATGTAATAGTGTGACTAAACACCACCTCCGCAGAAGAAGAACAATGCCTGCTTCTACATCGCTGCCTCTTTAGCTCCGCCCACCAATTCACGCCTGTAGTGTAAATAATGAGAGAGGCAAATGCAGGTCTACGCAGAAACAAAAAAAATTAAAGATGCTCCAAAGACAACAAGATGCTGTGTAGTTCCCAACGTTAGGAAAGTTTCAGACTGCATCAATAAGAATTCGGTCCTTTGTTCACTTCATTTTACCACAGATTCGTTTACAAACAAGACACACTTTGACACAGGATTTTCAGAAAGATTGAAATTAAAAGACGATGCTGTACCTACTATAATGGATCCGACAGTAATGTCAAAGAGTGTGGGTTACTGTTTTTATTACATGGTCACTATTGCTATGTACTGAGTATTTATGTTTTTAACTTAAATCACCGCTGCGTCCATCTATGAAAAACTGCAAAACTCTTAGCCAATCATAGCAGTGGGCATTTACTTCCAAGTCTACAATTCGCAATGCCTATTCAAACAGAGCATTCCAATGAGGGGGGTCAAAACAGGACAGAAAATAGCCTATTATTTCTAAATTAGGACATACTTTGATGTAAAAATCTTGACAACTTTATAAGTGGACCTCAGAGAACCGTGCGTACGAAATAAAAAACAAAGGCAGTTCAAGATCCCTTTAAAAGTTATTTAGGATACTTGTATGCATTATTTAGTGTAGATATGGTACACAGGATTACTGTTTGAGGATACTGTCCCAGTGACAAGTGACTGCTGCTGAGAGCTGCCCAACCAGCTGATTAAGCCAGATATTTTAGGCTAAATTCAATTAACACATAGTTGAGAGAATTAAGCAGAGATATGATGATAAAATGACTCACAGAGCTTTTTAAACTTGCATGTACTGTATAGAGAAGCTCACTGTCTGGTCCCTTTTGAATTCCATTTTTCTGCTCTGGCCAGATGACGGTCCTGGCTGTAAAAATCTGTCACACACGATTTAGATTTGGCTGGGCTGTCCACTCTCTCAAATCCATCCATTGTTTTCAATCTCTATATTTGACAGAGCTCTGACATCCCGTCCCCAATTTTGCCGTCTTCGCTTTCCTCACCTTTGTTTTCCAGACATCGGATGTGCGGCAGCGCTTTCCTCATCAATAAAAAGGAAATTAATATCGCTGTCTAAATTCCATAATGCAAGGTCTACCACATGAATTCTGATGTGACCATGACCATCCGTCTTCTGCCCCTCAAGTATTGATTTAGTGGTGATGGAAAATAAAAGACCCTACACTGAAAAGAAAAAAGTCCTTTGCTCTCAAAGTCAGTTTTTAGCACAAAGCTAAGTGGGCACATGGGAGGCCAGAGCATGAATTAGTGGCTTCATTCATCTTTAGCAGATCTGTGGCTTTCAGCGTGCTCCCATGTGACATCCCATTGGCCCGAGTGTGCTTAGTGGGATTCCTGGAGCATTCTGTCATTCACTCCACACGTACATGCACACATAAAGACTACCAGACTGACTAGTACAGTACAGAGCGCTGTAGCCACAGGCTTCTATAATAAACTAATCACATTGTATCAACACACAGAGGGTGTAAGCTTTCCTCAAGCAGAAGAGGCAGTGCCATGGAAAAACCGCATGTTTCACTGAGACAGTCCCTTTTCTGTGTTCCTGAGGAATGAAAGGAAAGAGGATGAAAACAGTCTGGTGGTCCTACGGGTCATATGATTGGCACACGCGGTAACAGATTCTTTATTTTGTGTAAATAATCGTGACTTGTAAAGTAATTGTAGTATTTATTTCTCTTTGACTGTCTGATCTTGTGCTCTTGGTGACATGCCGGGAAGTTGAACGCACAAAATTGCCTGAAATTTCATGGCTGGATGCTTCAATAGCCAATCTCTGTCGGAATATAATATGGAACCCATCATATTGTGTAATACTGGTGTGCTTAAAAGTAGCAGTAAATCACTACTGTGTTTTTACTTGTCTGTCCCAGGTTGTGGATAACCTGTCTGTTTTTACTTACTGCTCGTAACAGGCCGGTCTGATTTAACTGCATCAGATTCACTTTAGGGCGCTTGTTAATGCACAAACTATGATTTGTTGGCTCATTTTCATTTTTTACCCTGCACGGTACAAAAATCCATCTAATGATTAATGCTTTTCTGGGCGTGTTGTGAGTGCCAGTAATTCTGTCTTACACTTCTGGCTTTAAAAGTGCAAAAGCAGCCCTGCTTTGAGGTGCTTTCGACTGCACTGCTGGAGGTCTCAAGTCTGATTTCACCTTTGGCAAGGTTTAGTGCTAAAATGTTTACATTTGGCCAATCAAGCTCCAGACAGTAGCGCCTACACTAGAATGAGGTCATGTGTCCTGCCACCAGCAGCATTATTATATGTCTGCTACAGCACATAACAGACCAGGTAGGCCATCATATCCCTCATTCAGATCCCTCCAAGTTACTCAGCAGCCCTTTCTACACGTGATATTAACATTTCAAGTGTCTGTTGTGAGTAGAAAATCTCTGACTACATGTATTACATGTGTTGTCTTATTACTGTATGTACTGTAAGTGTAATGCTGCATTCTGATAAAGCATAAAAAGTATTTTTTTAGCTGAATGCTTAATTGACAGGTAGAGGTCCTATTATTTAACTCTTTTACACACGTGCAGTATTTAGCACTGACCACTTGGTTCACCCAAGACAGCTGTTAATACCAGGTGTAAAGATAAGCAGTGGTTGTCCAACACAGTACTCAAAATCCAATATAGGTTAAGATATTTCCTGTATTTCTGCTGTAATTATGACAAAAAGTTTGAAAACAAGCAGCTAGAAACTAGCAGGATTGATATGTGAAAATAATTAGCCATGCACAATTAATTTTATAATTACAGAAGTTGTACTGTATATTCTATAAATTCAGTTAACACCTTAGTTTTATGTTTTAGCAGTTTAATTTATATTTAGATTTTAATTTTCAATAAATGAAATATATTCATTATTACGAATTAGTTATTATTATATGTGACCCTGTACCACAAAACCAGTCATAAGGGTCGATACATCATCAAGCTGAATAAATAAGCTCCATTGATGTATGGTTTGTTAGGATAGGATAATATTTGGCTGAGATACAACTATTTGAAAATCTGGAATCTGAGGGTGCAAAAAAAAAAAAAAAAAAAAAAATTGAGAAAATCGCCTTTAAAGTTGTCCAAATGAAGTCCTTAGCAATGCATATTACTAATCAAAAATTAAGTTTTGATATATTTACAGTAGGAAATTTACTAAATATCTTGGAACATGATCTTTACTTAATAATGATTTTTGGCATAAAAGAAAAATCAATAATTTTGACCCATGCAATGTATTGTTGGCTATTGCTACAAATATACCCCAGCGACTTAAGACTGGTTTTGTGGTCCAGGGTCATATATGTATATAGGATTGTTTATAAGAATTAATATGTAGTTTGTTTATTCTTTAAAAATGTAGTCCAATTATATTACTAATTATTTCATAATCAAATGTAACAATCACATTGTTTTTTTCACTTGCGCTGACTTGTTTAATTTCATATACCCTGTTTAATATCAGCCCAGTACTTGAATTAAAAGTCTGCACCAGTAAAAGAGCTTCTGAACGATGGCTATTTCGTTCCAAAGAGGAAAAACTCACGTTATGCTGTCAGTTTTTATAAGTCCAGTAGTTTGTCTAATCTTCAGGCCTGGATTAAGCCATCTGTTATGGTGGAGACCTCATAGGACCTTTGATGGTTAGCAATTGTTTGACTGGAAAGTGGAGTGTTTCAGTGAACTACACTGGACGTCAGAGGATCTAGAGAAACATATATTACCATCACAGAGCGATTCCCAGGCACATCTCTCTGTTTTATTGTCTTTTTATTGCTTTGGATAGACGACAGAGAGCAAGAGCCCTATTTGTAATGTGATGTGCATGTGCACAAAGATTCAATGTTGATTCAATTATGTTGGCCAATCAATCATTTTCCAGGAGCAAAACAAAGAAAGAAGCGGAAAAGTTGCAGTCTGGCCCAACTTTTCTTTTTTTCCCTGGAGAACTAACCTCTTTTGTTTGATAACTGACTGTGTAATTGAAAAAACTGTTTTGCTGTCATAAGACTTATTTAGAGATAAGGCCTCTATCAAACTCTAGTTCTGGTCTTTGGACTCGTTTCTCCTCGCTTAAAGACCACTGAGCTCTCTTAATGTGTTGTAAAGTGACTCCTGCTCACCACAAGTCTCCCGTCGTGGAGTTTAAATCCAGACATCAGGGTTATATCAAAAATACAAACACATAAAGACATGTTTAAAAATGAGTGAGTTAGGGAGCAAATCAGTGTATGAAGGGCCAGGGGCCTGCCTGTGGAAAGTGTCCGTCAGCATTCGGATTTATGAAGCCATCATAGCACTCGTGTATGAGTGCTGCCCCAAAATACCCACTGGCAAAGTGATGCCACATTGCCTGCCAAGTTTACATGTGTAATTGTGGATTCCCTAAGAGAAAATATGTCACATTAAGTGTAAGAGAGAGTGTGTGTGAGTGAGAGTGCAACAATTATTAAACCTGTCATTTGGCCATAGGCATGAGGCCGCAGCTAATCACAGCCATATGCTGATATTCAGACCAACAGCACGACCGCAAGTGTATTACTTTTATACAAAACACAATAAATTAAAATTGAGTAACTTAAACATTTTAGACATAATATTGCTAGTTATATTTTGCTCCACACATAAAAATATAGCCAAAACAGAATTAACTGCTTTTTTTTGTTTTGTTTTGTTCCTGAATTAGTGTTTTTGAGCTAATTATTTGAGTGAATGATTCAATTACTCATAAAAGCTCCAAGGCTGCATCCAAAAAGGCACTTCTTTTGAACAAGCAATTACTTTGTGACCCTTAGAATATATGTTTTATATTGTATGAATGTGTGTAGTATGAATGTAATCTGAGCATAATACATTAATCATGGCCTCATGTATGGTGGCTGAGAGGCGCTGCAAGTGAAAAAACACATGCAAATAGAAAAAAACGCCAGCAGATTAGGCAAACATCTTCATCAGTTTGACAACACATGCTGCAAATACTCACAACACAACCAAATACAGAAGCGTGCTACAAATATGCACAGACCACATCGCAAATATTTAAGTGAACCGCATCAAGTGACGAATCTGTCTAGGACAAACTTATCAGCGTCTACACTTTTTGTTTATTTTAACATCCTGATCATATGATTCCTTAGCTTTTTTGGATATTATATTAATATACTGGATATTATATATACAGTAGTTGTGTATTTCGTCAGCATATTTAGGCTAATATTAGCCAAAATAAGCTGATGAAATACACAATTACTGTAACTGTGGAACGTTATGTAAGCTGGCTAACTTCCTTTACAAAAATTAACCATGGTTTTACTATAAAAAATAAAAAACGTGGTTACTATTATTAAACCATGGTGACCACAAATAAACCCTGGTTTTGCTACACCATGGTATTTGTACAGATGTGGTTATACAAATGGCAATCAATACACCAGAAACATGGTTACACTTTTACTATAATAAAACCGTGGTTAATTTTCATACGGGTTGTTGGGGTTCCCTTGAAACATTTCTGTTGTGGGCTGTGCTACTTGCAATGCTTTTCTGTATTTAGTTGAATTGTGCGTATCTGCAGCACATTTCTGTATTGGGTTGTGTTGCTAGTATTTGTAGCGCATTTCTGTATTTTGAGTATTTGCAGCACATGTTGTCAAACTGATGAAAATGCTTTCTTAGTTTGCTGGTGCTTTTTCTATTTGCATGTGTTTTCTTAAGTTGCAGCACGTTGAGCACTCTCAGCCACCATACTTTTATGTGTCAGTTGTATGCACACTATGAAATCTTGCCAAAAGTAGTAAGTCATCTGTTGTGTTTTGCCTACTACTGTATATAGTAGGAAAGTATGCATATTGGATGCAGAAATTGTCTTGTTTCCTTCCTAAATAATTCAGCATTTCTGAATGACTTGTTTGAGTGAATGATTCAGTGACTCGCTCATAAAAGCAGTAACTTGTTTCACTGCTGAAAGTGTTTTGAACGAATTGGTTGAATAAATGATTCACTGACTCACTCATAAAGACAATTACTGGATGTAACCCACAGAAAGAGTCATTGAAAAATCTTACACACTGAAAATGTTATATCAGCATACTCATATAAATCCTCTGTTTCACCCTGCTATGCTTAGGATTCAGATTAGGTGTGAGAGGAACTGAGAGCGAAGCGTTCACGACTGATATATTACAGACACAGAGATAGTTGAACTAACAGCAGCCCAGGAAAGAAAAAGGGAGACACTGAGAGCAAAGTGAGTTGAGGTTTTGTGTTACAGATGGTAATTTGTAAATCATAAGCCCCATTCAGAGGTCACATTTAAAACACTGTGACTCTAGGCGGATGGAAACTTTTGTCTGTAATATTTCATCGTGATATGATGCGCTAATATGTGTTACTGTCAGTTTAGTTGTAAATATTGTCTTCCTGAAAAAATTTGGCAAGCGGACATAGGCGTCTAATATGATTTCTGTGTATTTATCATTGTATAGTCTAGAATACATCACAAAACGTACCCAGAGACCAATATTTTGAGTTGGAGTCTAGACGGTTTGTTTATTGACAACAGTAGGTTTATCCAAAGTGGAGTCATCGCTGTTACCTTTAAATTTTTTAAGAGCTTTCTTTTGACTCTATGCCGCACACGTACACGCATATAAATGAAGAACACTTCATCAACAGTGTATCGGAGAATATGAATGGCTGAAGCGCGTGAGGACGTTGCTTTCTTTCTCTAGCTGTCCCTCTCAGCCAAACCGCATTCCAGCTGCAGCTGCCATCCCTTCCATCTGCTCTACTGACGCGGTTCCACTTCACTGTACTCAGGAATTTATTTAACTTTCGGTTTAGAAATATTAGACAGAGAAACATGGGCCCTGAGGTTTTGCCTCCTCCTCTCCGTGTCTTTTATGTTTGATCTTGTCATTATGTGCTGTGTGGTTCGGGCTCCTGATTTGTAATATATTTCTGCTGTCATAACCACTCGTGGCATGGCACTTCTGACCTGGCAAGGACTGATCCGGTTCAGACATGAAAGTCAGTTATTCTAAACAAAACACAGGAGTATAGCAGCGAATGTACTTGATTTAAGAAAGGAGAAGTTTAGATTCGGATTGTTTCTCTTTGTCCTGTTTCATAGCGAACAAAGGAAGAGAATATAAACTCTGGAGAACTTACATTATTAAGTCAAAATTAAAGTAATTATCTAATACTATAAAATAGTGTTTCCCAAATTTTTGTCTCATTTAAAAACCACAACCCAATCTCTAAGGCTTAAGTAGCCCTTCACTGACAACCAAAATTTTCCTTTAACTATTTATACCACTAACAATATTATTATAGTTATTCATTTATTTTTAAAAAAACGCTAGACACTAAAATACCTCAATGTTACTGTTTTTATTCTTATTTTCCAACCATTGCACTCAAATATACAATTTGAAGTTTTCAAAATATTGCTTTTGTTTTCTATTTTACAGTTTGTATCTCCCATGTGAGTAACATGCATAAGATATGAAAAATTTCCTTTGATGCCTTGACCTGAGGTCACTTGAAATGCGTATTTCAAGGGTTAGTGTTTTCTCTTTTTTTTTTTTTTTTCTCAGAAATATGTCCGTATCACTCATCTGTATTCCTCAGGATACAATGAATGAATGAATGAATGAATAAATCAATCAATCAATAAATATATAAATACATTTTAAAAAGAACTTAAACTAGATTATTATTATTAGTATTATTATTGTAAGACTTTAGTATAGGGACCAGTTCTCACTAATAACTAGTTGCTTATTAGCATGCCTATTATTAACATATTGGCTGTTTATTAGAACTTATAAAGCACATATTCTGCATGACCATATTCTACATCCCTAACCTTAACCAATACCCAAACTTAACAAATACCTTACTAACTATTAATAAGCAGCAAATTAGGAGTTTATTGAGGCAAAAGTCATAATTAATGGTTTGTTAATGGCGAGAATCTGACCTTAAAATAAAGTGTGACCATTATTATTATTACTATCGGTTTAACAAAATTTATTCTCATGATGTAGCCTCAGATTTAAAGTCATACTTCTCCTTTTTTGGGCCAAAACACATTCAGTGTGAGTGGAAATTCCAGCAGTGTCTGATTAATCCCTTTTCCGTAAAACATTTCTGTTATATGTCTTCACAGAGCGCTACACAAAGCAGCATATTGTGCATTTGTATTTTAATAACACGCCTTTGAAACCACTTATTTTCTCTCTTAACATTTCTTGTGGTTTCTTGGAGGTTCACAGTATGAATTAAAGACAGGAAATGTTTTGAGCACCTCAGGTTAGTGCGCTGAAGTACGGCCACAGAAACACGCTTGCATCCGTGCTGCTCTGAAGAGCGAAGTCTTAGCCAGAATAAAGGAAGGAGTGAGATTCCTTGAAACATCTGTGAATCTGGAAGAATAATAGGAGCTACAGGAAAACAATGCCAACTACCACCTTCTCCTCTCAAATGAAAACAAAAAAGATCTAAAGGAAATAATCCATTAGGAAACATAATGCAATGGATCAAACTTATTATCTGTGACTCAGACTATTGTAGTTTTTGTGGCATTCATGCACATAAAAGATGTTAAAGAAAAATCTTAGAATATATTCAATTTTTAAGGTCAATCAAGCTCTGGTTAAGGAAAAAGTTCTCTTATGGCTTTGAAAAATTGCCCTGTTTTTGGAAAGCCTATTAATTCCTAAGGTCGGTCATTTTTTAAAAAGGGGTTTTTAAGAGACTTTTAACACAATAGAAACAGTAATATTGTAAAATATTATGACTATTTTAAATATATTGTAAAATGTAACTTATTCCTATGATGACAATTCAAATTTTTCAACAGACATTACCCCAGTCTTCAGTGTCACATGATCCTTCAGAAATCATTCTATGTTGATTTGGTATTCAAGAAAGGTTTCTTATTATTATCAGTGTTGAAAACTGCTGTTTAATATTTTTGTGGAAACCATGATGCATTTTATTCTTTGATTATGTTACCTTACTCATTTTTTAAAAGTAGTATATATTAGTGCCTAACAAAGGGAGTAGCACAGACATGCAAAAAGTAAATGATTTATGAAGAGGAGTTATGTATTCTGGCGTAACTGTTTAAATATAAGATTTTATCATATTTTATAACAATACATTTAATTATTCATTTAAATAAATTAAATGAGAGATTCTCCTGCCACCCGTAGGATAAATAATGTCTTTGTAATAGGGCTGTCAAATCGATTAATCACGATTAATCGCATCCAAAATAAAATTTTGTGTTTACATAATATATGTGTGTGTACTGTGTATATATGTATGTATAAACACACACACATACATAAATCAGTTTTATATATATACTCATTTATATACATATATACTCATTTTTTTTGTTGTGCATAATGGACAAAATATGTAATAAATGTACATTTATAATCAGTATAGGGTTGGAATAGTATCTGACCCAGTGGCTAATCAGTGCTCAGGTTCTGGACTCTGTATCCATGTCTCCATACAGGCAATTGATAATTAATGAACCAACAGACCATCGAGGCAAAGTAACTAATTATTCCAATATGGGACACGGGTCTAATTTCTTCATCTGACTGAAGCACTTTTTCCCTGTTCAGATGATTTTTGGGATTTCTTTGTGCTCAGGATGTGTGTGTGTGTGTGTGTAGTGTTTGACAGCAACTTGGACCCGGTGTCTGATGAGAAGGGTGGAGAGACGTCTGGAGTGTGTCACACAGCTGGCCGGCCCAGCATCCCAACCTGTTCAACTAGATAATGGGTGAGATCCACAAAACCTGCTCAAACATTTCAGCAAATGGCCTCGATGGAAAGTTGTGCTCAGAGCGCTGGTCTTTGCCAGCCTGCTTAGAGAGAAACCGGGGAACAGAGGAGAGACAATAGTAGGACAGAGAGAGCTAAAGAGAGACAAGAGGACTTGATTTGTGCCAGTGGCCTTTATGGTGGAGGCCTGATCGTGATGTGATCTGAAAGCCATCCTCCCTCAGTTTTTTTCAGTCCATCAGCATCCCATTATATTTATAATACTATAACATAACAGTATAACAATACCTCAGGGAAGTTTTACATCCTTGTTTATGTGTATTAAATACTAAAAATAAAGGCTGAAGCTCTTTCTCTCTCTCTTATTGTGTTCCTCATGCCTCACCCGCATTCTGCATGACTGGCATGTTTAACCATGGATTCCACATTATTTAGAACCAGGCCAAGCAGCATGCTAGAACCATTAACGTGAAAAGGGATGCTGGAGTAGATGAGCGAGATAAATCAGGACAGAGATTGGAGGCTAAACAGTCAGGAAATCTTGGTGGCTCTGTTTGTTTTTATTCATCTTTCATTCATTGTTGATATTCTCTCTCTTGTGTTGATGTTCTTTTGTCCGTTTTTTAGACTGTTCATTGACAACAAGGTTAGTAAGAGTGTGTGGGCATTGTATGTGGCTACAAAAAGTGTTTCTCGCTTTGTTTTAGAACACATGAATGTCTGTGCTTTATAGAACAAAAATATCTAGCTAAATAACATTTTATTTTAGAAAGTGCACCCTTTAATGCAAAATAGCTCAAGAAAGTCATTCCAGATGAAACTTGGGTGTTGACATTTTTTATCTAAAGCAATGATGATTTTTGTTGACTTGAGTTTCTAAATACATTTTGGGGCCACTGTATATGGATATGGATAGATGTATATGGATAGATGCTTTAGTTTGAGACCTAAAAAACATAAAATGGGTTTTCGCATCTCCAGCCTGATGCTGTTGTCAAGGTTCATGGATCAGCTCAAGAATAACTTTGTAGTGTAAATGAAATGCACATTAATGCTTCACTTTGTTTAGACAGCGGAGGCCTTAACTGATGATTTGTTTAGCTAAATGAAGAGCGCAGCTTCATGTCTCTTTGTGCTGTACACAGTAAATTGCACAGCGAGCATTATGTGTCCATTCCCAGGATTTGTTCAGGATTAAACCCTTAAGGAAAGACAAGATCACACAGGCTTCCATTCTCATCTTCCATTTCCAGCTCTGTTTGTGTTGTGTGGTGTTTTTGTATTTACTGGGCTGAAACCAGCGTGAAGGCAAACAAGGTCTCTGCCTCTGGCAAAGTTAACAAGACGGCTTTCAGAAAGATGCAGAGGCTAAAAAAGAAAGGAGAAGCTCGTCATCTGAACTCAGGTCAAGCCGCAGAGACAAATGAGTGAAATTTCGTTTGTCTGTCTCAATGCAGTGTTGGCCCTAAAACAATTCTGTTAGGAATGTATTCATTTTAAACTCATGTTTATTCATAAAGAAACTGGAGTTAAAACTCAAATGGATACCCTGTGTTTAAATGTTAGCAATTATATCTCTGATCAGGTTTTATATGAAGAAGGATTTCAGAGGATTGTGCAGAAAGCAAATGCTAATGATGAAACGCCAAGCAACATCTTGTCATCAAAAAAACTTTTTTATTTAATGTTCCGTTGAAGTAAACAAAGTTCCTGACGTAAAACTGAACATTAAAAGAAAATCAGAGAATAAATGAGATATTATGCATTCCTTCATTGGATAAACATCCAGTCTCTAAAATAAAAAAGTATATAACTTAACAATAAAAAAAATCAGACTATTATTACAAGTTTGTTTTTACAGTCTTTAATCATTTGTAATGTTCTAAAGTGTGCACAAAATAGCTGTTTGTCTGTCAGGTTCCTTTAGAGCTGAATGTGCAAGGGAATTGAAAAAAAAAAACCTCAGATTGATGCTTTCTCTTCTCTTTGTTCTCTGCAAAGGCCAAAAGAGATTCACATGTGATTTGAATGGATTACAGAAAAAAAAAATGAAAGGAAAATTTGATTTCAAAAGCAGACCAGATCATACATTTTCCCAGTTTTGTTAGGAAATTTTCTAAAAATGTGCTACGCTACTCTGCTGAGCTGGAAAACAGGGACGTAGTGCCTATGAATTATAGTCTCAGTGGGTGTTTGTGAGTATTATTTTTAATACTGAAAAAAGGCAGGAAAGTGTAGTCAGATAAGTGCATGCAACTTTTTGAACAAGTCTCTTTGGCCTTCTCACCACAAGCAAAAAAAAAAAAAGATTACCAACATAAGATAGTGTTACCTCGCTCACTTCAAAAGTGGCTTTTAATTCTCTAAATTACATACTTGGCGTCCATAACATAGCATTGAACATAATTTCTTTCCATTCAGTCAGTACAAGACTAACACAGCTTGGCTGAACCAAAGGCAAAAACACTAACTAAAAGAGATAAAACCGCAGGACAAACAAAAGGAGATTGCAAAAAAGTTTGGACGTTCACTGAATCAGAGATGTGGTAATACTGCAATGGTTTGTGTTTTTTCTTTCTTTTCTTTTTTTTTAACGTGGAAGTGTATCTCGTACTTCTTGTAAACAGCAATTTGAGAGTAATCTAACCATCTGAGAGAGAAAAGGGGGTAAAACACGACTGGCCAAATCATTTACTGCTTCCACTGAAGTACCTTGTTCAGAGTAGAAACGTGAGAAGGCAACACATTCGGTTTAGCACTGATAATGGATTCATAAATATCCCTTTGGGTCACAGTCCTTGTCTCAAACAGATACAGACCAAACCTTGAAGTCTGTCTCTCTCTTTCTCATTGTTTGTCTGAGAAATGTGCACAACTGAGAGCATATGAGAGGAAGCAGAGACTAACCCAGCTAACCAAGAACATTTGATTATATTAAAAATGGTTATTTTTGAATGTTCTCTGAACATCCAAAATTCATGTTTTAAGTCATTTTTTGGTTATGCAAATGTTAAAGGAACATTGCAATTTTGCCACGTTTTGCAGCAAGTAGTAATGTAAAAAACCTGAACATCCAACTAGAACTTTTCAGAAATGAAACATTCCATGTATAAATAACGTTTCTGTGCTAATGTTATTAAAGACCACATAAATGAACAAACGTGCTTTCAAAAATACCATAAGAACGTTTGTTGCCAAAGTTTGGAGAACGTTGCTTGTTAGCTGGGAAGGAAGGCCTGGAATTTGATGTTGGCTGACTGAACTTATCTCTCGGCTCACGGCTATTGTTGGCAGGTGACAGTTGAAGTTTTCCATTTTAGAGACAAAACAATGTCGTAGTCACAGCCACAAGAGGTTTTAAGACAAAACATGCAGAAATGGCCTTAGGTTCACGTGCATGTCTTTGTGACTTGTGCTGATTTCATTTTAAGGTCATCAACTCCTGTAGGCTGCGAGAAGAGTGCGCTACACACTCCTGTCGTTTCAACCGTTTTATTTCATTCAGAGAGGACATGAACTGTACATTCTCACTAATCTCTCCTTTGAGATGCATGAAGGCACTTTGGTGCGATACAATACAAATTTCTGATTAATATCAAAATAAGTTAACATTGCAAAAGTGTCTCGTTCAGAAATAGTCGTTACTCATCAACACTTATCAAAAAAGCTTGTGCGACCCAAAGGAAATGCACAAATCGGTGAACTAAACAAGTACTCATAATAACAATAAAAACAAACGAACCCAAAAATTCATTCTTTATCAGTACCACAAAGTAATAAACAATATTCAAAACAACTGAATTCCAAAGGTAGAAGAGCGGGATCTTCTGCGCATTAGTATTTGTGCAGGATAGGCACTTTAACAGTCTTGATTTCGGCTATGTGTGAGGATTTCTGGATGATGCAGCTGGTGGTGGTGGCGGTGGCCGCGTCCTTGGGTTGAGCCAGGTTAGTGAGGGCCATGGCCGCGTTGATCTCCCTCCAGTATGTCTCATCTTTCCGCTGTCCCTTCTCCTTCTGCATGCTTCTGTTAATATACAAAAGGCCTGTTACTGAAAGATGCTCAGTAGCTGTATTCAAAGTCATTCTTACATACGAAATCCGAAACCAAAAGTCGGAAATAATGTGAAGGGTATTTTTTATACGTGTGGCAGTTCTGGTTATACGCACCTGACAGATTTATTTGATCCGTGCTCCAAAGTCTCTGTAAATACAAGCACAGGACAAACCCAGTGTCAATAACAAAACACTGTATCTCAATGCTGGCAGTTGTGAAAAGTCAGAGTAGGAGTGTAAGTAAACATTCGGAGGACTTGTTTATGTGTAGATCTGTGCTACTTGTGTGAATGGAGAGAGATGCTTCAGTAACCGAGACTGTAAAGGCTTGTTTCCATTTACTCTGTGAATGGTGGAATCTTCCATATCCAGATGCTTGGCACAATGATAATGTGTTATTTGTTAAATGCAGAGGTCAGCAACACACTTAAGGCTAATTACTTAATGATAATCACCAGTTCTTCTACCACACACGCACGCTCGCTTGCACAAAGGTGTGTACAGTACTGACAAATTATACATTTTGCATACAACACATATGATTTCATTTGAAAGATTTAATTGAGAATTGTCTTTTATATTGTCATTTTATGAAATCCCAAATATTAAATGGTAAATATAAAATATTTACTTTGGTTTACTTTAGTTGATTTATATATTTAGTTGATACATTCAGTTAACAGCATTTTTTGTTTTTCTCATGTTTCTACCACAGAATAAAAAAGTTAATTGACTTTTAATTTTGACATTTCTTACTTCATTTCTTGAAATTCCAATTTATATCTTGCAATTTAAGGTAACATCTCACTTTTTTTTTTAGAATTGTGATTTTTATATCTCAGACTTAATTTCTCTACTTCTGATTTTATATTTAGCAATTTCTTTCTTTCTCAGAATTGTGGGTTTATAACAGTATGTAGCAATTTTGAGCTAACGTCTTGTAAATCCAGAATTCTGTGAATTTCATCTCATAATTATGACTTTTTTCTTTGAATTGTGATTTTATATCTCGCTTACAATTCCGACAGTTCTCAGAATTGCGGGTTTATAACACCACATTTAACTATATTTCTTGCAATCCCAGGTTTATCATTTTTTTTTTCCTCAGAATTGCAAGTTTATTTCTCTTTTAAGGAAGCCTAATTTTGTGAACAAAGGGATCTTTCTGTATCACAAATGCATATTTTGTTCAAGAAATGTTTCTGTACATTCTATTTCATATTCATATTAGTGCGCAAAAATAATGTACTGTACATTGACAAAAGCAAACTTTTGTTCCCTAAATGCATTTCATTATCAAGACTGATCAAAATTAGACAGATCCGATGCATTAAAATGATTTCAGCATTCAATTAAATCTATAATAAATTGAGACTGCTAGTCTTGAATTGCAAGTACAAACTGCCCCAAACAACAAGCATGTCCTTTTTCCTCTTAATGCGCACACATAACCATGCAATCTTGTAAAATGTTTGTAAAGAGAGGTATGATATTATGCCAGGCTGATTTCTTGCTGGACATGACAGTTATGGTTTAACATGCCTCACACTTTCATCTAGAATGACTTTTACAGGCGCTGAATCATTCTCTAAATCCAGATCAGGGTAGCGTTAGTTCGGCGAGTTAAACCCCATGCCTTTATTCGGGATGTCTCGGTTCTCCCCCCTGAGGCAGCGCTTCTCATGCGTTCCCCTCATCCCATCCCAAACCCTGTGCTCACACACACCCCTTGGATCCGGAACGGACATTGGAGCTCTGCCTGAACACCTGCAGGGCCAAACAGCACCTAATCATCCCCAACGGCTCGTCTGAGCCGGTGTTAAACTTGTTTTTCCTTAAAAACCGTTCACATGTGCGCTGAATGGTAACTGGGTGTTTAGGAAAGGCCAGCAGCGGCCATTACCGCCTGAGGCTGGCGTGAGGCTGATTGGGAAATATCCTGTTGTGCTCAGCATGTTCAGTAATAGTTTTACACGGCTGAGAATGAGCGTGTTAGTCAGAATAACAGTGAGCTTCTCCTCTCGAAACTCGCAGATGTGTTTGGGGTTCAATTAACCAAGGCGGAGTGTGTGATTGCGAAACAAGTAGTTCATGTAAAGATGGAAAGATTAAAGATTCTCCGTAGGGAAATCTCGCCTTAATTCATCCAGTCTGAGTTTGATTTCTCTCAGTATTTTTCTGAATGATCCCATAATGTTCCTGTCACAATATTTAATGTCTTTTATTTCCTTTGACCATATTTGTGTCAGGTTCACTTTTCGCATTCTGTATCTCTCTATATTTACAGGATTTGGTTGTGGTGGCTGTCTGTTCTCTATTGTAGATAAGCTTTTGCTTTCAGAGGGCTTTGTGATTTGCTATCTACCTCATCTACCTGAGACATCTACCTGAGACATCTACCTCAAACGCTGCAAGAACAGAGCTGTCAAAATCATCAAAGACTCAAATCACCCTGGTAACCGTCTCTTCACCTTGCTACCATCCGGTTCCCCAGTATTCAGCTCTTCCAAGTTTGCTCTTTTCTCAGTCTCGTAACTGTCTGTTCAGTCTTGGACAAGCTCATTCATCAATGGTATGAATATGATGATAAATACAAACAACATAGACTGCTTAGAAACTGCTACTGTGAAAATCCAGGTCTGGTTTCCTAAAAATACCAGCTCCAGGACTGAATATGAATTTGATTTGGACAGCATTCAGATGTGTGATAGAGCTGCTGCTTTTGTCTGACATTATTACCACAGTGACAGTAGCTCAGTTTACTCTCTTGGCAGTTGTACGGCCGGTTTCTACTGACAACCACTAGCCTAACAAATAAAGACAACAACATTCTCCTGTTCCTCACTCTTAAATCATGGCCGGTAATGGTATCTAATCTACTAAACAACATGAATCTCTTGATGTTCAGGAATAGAAGAAAAGAAAGAGAGGGAGGGCGAGAAGTGAAGCCACTAGAATAGAAACACAGATGGAATATGGAAAAGAGAAATGGCTAATGTCATGACATTTTTTTTTCTGCATCAGTTATTGTTCAGAAATACAATATGCAATGACTTCAATACGTCTTGCATGATGAATATTTTAATTTATAAAAAGTCATTCTGATATTTCTAGGGCTCAAGGTCAAGCATGTCTAGGTGGTGTAACTGTCAACTCAGATTTTAATAAGAAAAAAGGCTTAAACCTTTGATTTTTTTTTTAAGTATATATAAACTAACAATTAACTAAATAACTAACAATTGAACTGTATGTATCATAGTTCAGTTTCATCCTAAAAAATGTATTACAATTTACACAATATTATGCATATTATGCAGCACATAACATTTGAACTGTTTTTAACATTTATAATAATTGGCACCAAATTAGCAAATTAGAATGATTTCTGAAGGATCATGTGACACTGAAGACTGGAACTGTTTTTTTATACTGTATTTTTGATCAAATAAATGTAGCCTTCATCAGCATAAGATATTAAAAAACTAAATAAATATTTAAAGAAAAAAAACCCTTTGAACTCTATACAGATGCTGATGTCTGTCACTCATGTTGATGTGATGTGTCCAGCAGTGCTAAGGGGGCTTGTCTGTACGGTGCATTAAGGGACCCTCTTTTGGGAGCAGACTGTGACTCCGCTCTCTCTCCCCCAGGGAAACTCTTGTTGAAAACTGGATGCAGACCCACTGCAATTTCCAAATGCTGCTGCCTAAAACATCTAAATCTCAGATTTTTAAAAACAGTGGCTTTGCCAAAGAAATTATAAATCCTCTATAAATCAAAATGTGCTAGATGTTACTATTTTTCTGGTGTTTTTTAATCCATTTTTGCAGCGCTCTTTGCTACTGAACGGGTCTCTTTTGAAATGGCTCTATTAGCTGTGTGTTGGGAGACTTTTGTAAAAATGCTGCTAAAGAGGCCTGATGTGTTGAAAATACCATCACCACAGGAAATGGGAAGAGAAAGAACAGAACAGAAAGAAGTGCTAAAAATGTTTATATCTCTGCAACATACTGAGATGTCAGACCAACAAACACCTGCAGCAGATGTATGGCCTCTGTACACTACATACTACTGCACAAACTGCTTTCAATTACACAGACAAATAATGGCATATTGGATATGTTAATTTATTTGGTCTTGGCAAACTAGATACGTTGCGGCTGCTATGTGCATGAAAGATATGCTGCTACTGCATGAATAGACATAAATCCCATAGCAGATCTAGAAAGGTGGAGCTGGGGGAGGTGGAGTGTTTCAGAGAGACTTGCTGCAAAGACTGAAGAATCATTGGCTTGCTTGCTTCAGCAGAAGCCAGTCAGCTTGTGCTGTGCAGTAAATTGTATGATTGCTAGCAGATTGCATGTACAGTATCTATCTATCTATTAGGGGTGTAACGATACACGTATTCGTATTGAACTGTTCGGTACGAGGCTTTCGGTTCGGTACGCAATTCCAAACCGAAAGATTCGTTGGCCTAATCCTATTACAGCATATTATCCTATTAGGTTAGATTATTGCGTGTGTGCATGGGAGTGCGTTCTTTCACTGCATGACTCAGTCTATTAAAATGCATTTAGAATGATCACAAAATTCAAGATATGGGGGCAGAAAATGTATATATTTACATAATTTCATATAGTTAATATCACAGAAGAGTGCCGTTTTTTCCTCTCTAAAAATCAGCATGATTACAAATGATTTTTACAACAGTTCAATAAGCAAGAAGTTAATTAATAGACTTAGGTTTTAGATAGCATATTGCTGGTATTTGCTCAATTTTGCCAACAAAAATAAATCCAAACACAGCCACAGCACTGTTTTGTGTATCTGAGCAACATGACGGTGTTTCGTTCCTGAATGAATCTCCCGTTAAATGATTCGATTCAATCGCAATGACTCACTTGTTAACAGTGACTTGCTGCCACCTACTGGCAGTTTTAATTTCACATTTAAAGTATCTTTTAATTTTTTAATTAATTTCAAACATCAGTTGCCAATGTTTTATGTTTAAAATATCAAAACATTATTTATGCATTTGTAACTGCAGGTTAAAGCATTACATGTCCCTCTGAGCTGCTTTAAACAGTGTGTAAAAGCATCTAAATGCCATTCAGATGCAACTTCTATGTTTCCTCTGCATTGCAAAGATGAATTTTGTCAATACTGACTCCATTTGCTTGGTAACAGCCCAAATGTCTTATTGACTGATTAAATGTAAAAAATTGACTCAAAAGGTGATGCACACTTTTAGAAAAAAATGGCTTTATAAAGGTAAAAAATGCCCATAAAAGGTAAAAATCAATTTAAACTTATTGGAAAAGATTAATCTGCTACATGACAATAGGCTACATCAGCTGGAATACTTCAAACCGGAGCTGTTTTTGTTTTATATGCTGCTAAGAAGACACCTCAGAAGATGGGTCAAGCAGACTATAGCTCCATCAATGTTCAAAGTAAAAAATTTGTTTTAATAAATAAAAAATGTGTAAAAATCAAGGAAATTTCTCTGGCATTTCTTTCTTTTTGCTGTATCGAAAACATACCGAACCATGACACCACTGCATCGTATTGAACCGAACCGTGAATTTTGTGAATCTTTACACCCCTACTATCTATCTATCAATCTATCTATCTATCTATCTAGCTGTCTATCTATCTACGTTACAATTCATGACTAAACTAGATATTTTTTACTCACCTTCATATCATTTAAACCTGTATGACTTTCTTTCCTCTGAAGAAAGCAGATATTTTAAAGAGTGTTTCTATTGTTTTTATGCATATAATGAAAGCCAGTTTGGTCCAAAACAACACTAGACTTTAATTAAAATAAGCAAAAAACTTTTTCTTTTATTTTTCAGACTGTCAGACTTATTTTTTTTTTTTTTTCAAAAGACTACTTTTGTGTTCCACAGAGGAAAGAAAGTCACAAATGTTTAAACTGACATGAGGGTGAGTAAATGATGAGAATTATTTGAATTCTTTGGTGAATCATTCCTTTAAAGAGACACATCCACACACATAAACACTGGATGATCAAAATTCACTAAGACACAAAACTCCAAGCAATGATCTCAAACCCTGCTCATCCTTTAAGCAGAAATAATACTAGACCTTTCAGCCAACCTATTAAAGTGTAATCAGGCCAGTCCTGTACTGTACTGTCAGTACTCAGTAATCACTAGTACCAGATTACACACTCTTAAGAGAGAAAATGGCCTTTTCATTGACTAACACAGAGCAAGCTGATCCTTCTGTCCCTTGACTGCAAAAGTTTGTGACATTAACAAAACTTGAATTCAAGGGTAGCTAATGACTCGTACATGTAGAATATAGAATGAAAACTCTACAGGCAGGGTTGAATGGACATTGGCGGCGTAGACGACTGGGTAAAATATTGCAGGTCTGTTTCCGTGCAAACTCTCAATGAGCAATCACAACTGAGACAGAATGGCATCATGGCTGGCATGTCAAGAGCAGACTGGGGCTGGAAATATACCTTTATCCGTCCGTTCATTTTTTCTTTTGATCATCCATCTATCAGCTGCATGAAGAGAAGTGACAAATGGAATCTGGGCAAGATGTCATGACTTTTTGGCTACGGAGCCATGTAGACGAGAATGGAAAAGACGTCAGTGTCAATCTGTGGTGACTGAGCATGGCACGTACTACTTCTGAGTCGTCGAGAAACATCCCAGCATGTAGAACAAAGAGAAGCGGTTATAGTTCAACGAGATACCCTGCTAAAATGAGTGAACATCAGAAAATAACAGACAACGAATTTGTCACATTTATAATGCAACAAACAGAGAAACTGGAGAGGTCTTCGCTGTTTTCCAAAACCATGACCATAATCTCTCTTTCACAGCCTTTCACATAAAGGGCAGGAAAATTGGTTTTGCCCAAAGCAGACAGACATCATCAGTTCTTGGTGTCTCATTTTTACTCTGGGCGTCCAAAGTGTCTTTGAGAAAAATGAACGTTGTTCTTTAATAATGTCACTGAAGGCCTGTGAATGATGTTAAAATGAAGTTGGCACATGTGTCGTCTCTGCTCTGCCAGCTCTACCCTCACTAGCTGTCCAGGAAGGCAGCCTCCTCCTCCCCAGTTCAACATCCACTCCACTTTCGAGTGTCTGTCTCTTCTGGTCACTCTGTAGATAAATCCATCTTAAACTCTCTGAATTTGTCTTTTGGTTTGCTTCCATTTTTTAGACTGTTTCCTGTGATCATTTCTGTTCTGTTTCTCTCTTCAACTCGTCTCTGACGTTCACAGTTTTTTTAAACCTAATGTCATGGTTCTTGTTTTCCCATTGCCTTCCCAGATCATACTTTTGGTTGAGGTTTCATTCACTGTAATGGCCGTCTTTAAACAGCAGCCCTATTACTGACTCCGTTCTTCCATTCTCTCCATTCCATTCACATTTATCAGTAATCGCTGCACTATAAATATCCACGATATCCTCGGTTTCTGGGTCAGGGTGGTTGGAAGAGGCATGAGGCCCAACAGAGGAATGAAGAATGATAGCAATTCTTCGCACATGACATTTTCTCGTATTATTTAAAAGCTCTCCGTGGTGAAAAACACAACAGTCTGGACACTGTTGGACTTCCTTTCCTCAGCCTTTGAATCTCAGCACATTAATCTGTGATGGATCAAACTGCGTCGAGGGTGCTGACATGTTCTGGGCTGTGGATTTGACTGGCGAGCTTGAAAGAACAACCAAACAGTGGCAATACTGTACGGGGGTAAACAGGGTGAGCAAGAGAGAGAGCATATTTCAGCCTCATGGACACATGGCCTCTCATAAACAGTAAAGCTCACCTTAAGACAGATTTTATTTCATATTTTTAGGATTTCAGTGCGTCTGCACAGCAGATGACAATCAATGACAGTCCGATCATAGCCAAGAAAAAAGCAGCTGCCACCAATGGCACTTACAGCCTTGGCATCTTTGTATGAAATATGTGAAATCATCTCCTCATTTTGTAACTACCAGTCAGAGTAAACACAAATCACCACAACACACTCTCTACCAGCCAAATAACAGAACAGTCTGTACCAGAGTCACAAATTAACTATGGGCATCAGGCAAAAATGCAAAAGTGACACAAATGCTCCAGATGTTTTAAATGGGGCACAAAATTGCTCCTGTAGTAAAATCATCTGTTATGTAACAAACATTATATTAAATAATATGCTATTTTAGGCCTAAATAGTGATGATTATAGTGACGTGTCAGATTATTTTTATACTCACTGTCTTAAACATAATTGTTTCATGTGTAGCTATTTTTAGGTGTTTTGTATTCAATAAAAGCTTTTAAAATACGGAATATAAGGAAAATCGCATCACTACTCTGACCGTAGAATCCAGCGAGAAGCTGCATTTCATTTATCATAGGAACATGACAGTTATTTAATGCAGTGTTTATTGTGTAATGATATGTTGTGCATTGTTTTACAGCTATTTTTTTATTTGATAGTAAAATGATTTCATAATTAACAGGTATAATTTTTTCACATTGATACATGATTCATTTTTAGTATTTATCATAAATGGATGACATGCAGTGTGCTTTTGAACAGCAATAATTACAGGGTACAAATATTAAAACTGTTAAAGAGATACGATCGAACGATCACGTCATTCCAAACCTGTTTGACTTTCCATTCTGTGGAACATAAAAGAAGATATTTTGAGAAATCTCTCAAATGATTTTTGTTCAGACAATTGAAGTCAATGGTAATCAAAACACATTAAAATATTGAAATGTTGGGCTACCACCAATTTAAGAAATCAAGTTTAAGAAATGATCTTCTTTTCTGCTCCGCAGAAGAAAAAGTCATACAGTTTTGAAACATCATGAGGGTGAGTAAAGGATGACAATTTTTGGGTGAAGGAAATCACCCATGAATTTCATGATGAAGGAAACACTCTGTAAAAAACTTTATGTTAACATATTTTTTCTCAGAAGAATCCAGTCTTGACCATTCAGAAGACTTAGAGGTCATCCCTTGGCTTCCTGTTCTGGACACGGACGAGTGGATCTGCTATTTGCTAATGGCTGGACGAATGATTCTGATCTCTCACCCCATCGTTACCTATAAAAGTCCCACAAACAGACTTCAAACACGCTAGCTAGAGGACATAGCACGCCACTGAGGTATTACAAGACAGTATCTGCACTCTGACGTATGTCAGGAAGAGAGACAGAAGGACAGAGAGAGAGAGGGAGAGAGAGAGGCTCATACTGAAAGCATTTGCTTAAAGTGCTATCAGACGTAGATAAGGCTCCATCTAGAACTCATCACAAACCTGTTTCAGCTCCAATAAAATTCAGCTTTAGTGTCATTCCAAAATGGAAAAAACGATTAAAAGCAAGAAACTTTGGAATCATTGCAAATGATTTTGCAGAATGGAAAAGCTTGTTTTGATCTCGCATTACAAGTTTGTATGTTAATTCAGCCCAGAGATGAATACAGAATTGCTTTCGACCGCAACCTCAGGAAAAAAACAAAAAAACTGTGATTGAATATAATATAACAATGTTTGAAAGCGTTTTCTGAAGTAAATAATGATTGCAGACTTGATCCAAAAATACATAGTTAAATGAATTGCTATGATGTTCCTTCTAAGGTTTGCTCACACGCACATTCTTTCTTTTTTAACATGCGCTCTTTGATTCTCTTATTTCTATTTTCATTTGTTAATCTATTCTTGAGAAACTGACTCTTTTTGTTTTCCCCCTTCCCACAAAACTTTACTTTCCAAGTTAGACAAATATGCACAGGCCCTGCTTTACTATTTCTGATGCTCTAATTGTCGAAGTCTTTCAGTTTAAAGCCATTAGGTTCTCCACACTCATCTAACAGCCTCCCATTCATTCGCTGTTTCTTTCCTCCTGTCTGCTATCTATTCTCACATGTAAGCAGCCAGAGCAGTGTGTGTCTGTTTACACCTCTCCTCCACACAAGTCACCACAATCCACACGCACTCACTTTTCAA
This sequence comes from Tor tambroides, assembly GCA_021397915.2. Taxonomy (NCBI): domain Eukaryota; kingdom Metazoa; phylum Chordata; class Actinopteri; order Cypriniformes; family Cyprinidae; genus Tor; species Tor tambroides. The sequence continues at coordinate 2,001 of JAFVLL020013055.1, read as the reverse complement.
GTGTGCCTCGGACTATTTGCAATTCATCACGATATATTGCTCTTGAGCTTCAGAACAGTTTATACACAGAACCGTGCCGAGACACTAAGAATTCAGTTTTTGGAATATATTTTGAAATTAATCATTTTCAAGTTACAAATGGCTCCAAAAACTAAATTATAAAAGATGGACGAAAACTTATCTAACAGTGTCTGGATACATAAAGAATGTTGTAATAAAATAAGATATTTATTCTTGCTACTAAGAGGATGCTTACTTGCTCTCCAAGATCCTTTTATAAACCTACGGAGAATACTAAAAGTTTCTAATAAAAATGCTAATTAGAATACTCTTTACAATTTTATCATGATTATGTATTATAATTATTACACTGTAAAAAATTGTAATGTAAAAATTCATTTATAAAAGCCATGAAAATACTATTGCAAAAAGTTAGTAGTATAATGAGTGCAATCATTTGTCTAGGTTTCTGTTTTTGTTCATATCTCTCATTATAATAAGAGGAGTTGCATATTTCCTCATCTCATTTTTTTATGTGGCTTTTATTGTGCATTATCCACTATTTTAACTCTCTTTCACAATACTTCAGCTTTCATCTTCCAATTTCCAGCTCATCTCTCATCTCCCCTTTCTTCCTTTCCTACTCCCTTCCTTCATCTCTCTTTTCTCCACCTTTCACTTCTCTCAACATTCTCTCCTCTCTCCTTTTGATGATGGATGATGAGACCCCATCCTGAAAACTGTAACCTAGAGTCTGAAGTAAATCTTGGCCTCAGCCTCCTCTTTCTTTAGGATTGCCCAGTCGTCCCTTGCCATTTTGTGAGGGATAGAGTGGGAGAATGGAGAAAACCTCTGCAAGATAAGGAAATCTTGGTGTTCCTGTGAGTACGTATGGGTAGTTGACATGAAATACTTTTAAAACTGTTTTAAACAGCATTATATTATATTAATTATATTATATACAGTACCTAAAATATGCAATTTACCTTGTAAATTAATTTATATTTCAACCAATGGTTTTAATGTTGATCAAAAAAGACCATGGGCATGTTCTGCCTCAACTACACATATTCACAGTTGTGTATGTATGGGAATATTTACTACACTCTCAGAATAAATAAATAAATAAGGTACAAAAGCTGTCACTTGGGTGGAACACATTAGTACTTTTTTTAAAGTGTACTGCTACAGTGACAGCTTTTGTACCTTTTTTTCTGAGCATGTACTAAAACAAAATAAAATCTAATGGTGAAGCTTAATATTACAGCTTTGAAGATCGAAATGAAATAGAGATGTTTTCATAAGTGTTTTCTGCCATTTGAGATGTGTATAGCAGAGCTGGATCAGTCATTGTCCTGCTGCTCTGTGGTCAGTGAGCAGTTAGCTACCGTAAATCAGGCAGTTCAGCATGTACTCTTTAAATGCCATATCCTTGCCAGGCTGTTTCTCTAAATTATACATCCCTCCCCCTGCACTGTATGTCACTGTCAAACAACGCTAAAATATGTTAGCCAAAGCCTGTCGTGCTTTGAGAGAAAGAGAGACTTTCAAGCTTTTTAATGGCATCAGACGCTCAATGTTTTTATGTACTGTATGTGGTTGGATGTGTAGTACAACTGTACAAAAAAAGCATAAATGTGTGCTGTGTATTTCCAGCTGTACACACAGAGAGCTGTCAATCATCTGATGAACAGCAGGCCCTGCACATTAATAATGGCTGAATTTACGTGCTCCCACTCGGTTGCATGTTTAGGCTTGGATGAATTGCCCACCTGCCTCTGATTGCGGTCAGGTTGGCCTGAAATCTGCTCTAATGTTTCTGAGTTGGAGAGGTTGTACTTTTCTTGGACAATGACTTTTAAAGCATTTTCTTTTGGTGGCTTCAGTCCAATGAGTCTGCAGGACTCTTATGAGTGACTGGCACCTATAAGCCCCGGTGGCCTTGTCAAGCCTCTCTGTTTTCATTTAACATATTTCTGCCTCCTGCCTCTGTTTAATGTC
>JAFVLL020013054.1:0-13698 GCA_021397915.2 Tor tambroides | reverse complement strand
TTTCATAACAATAATGAATGTGTACATCTGAAATGCTAATTTGTACAGCGATAAAAAAGGCTATAAATAGCATATTTTAACAACAGTAAACGACCGAATTCCACGTGATCACAAAAGGAAGTTATTACGAACACTCGATGGTGGTTTAAAGTGAGTTCTGAGTAAAAGTGTACTATTAATATCATAAATTGTCTTATGTAGCATGATGCTAATGTTAGCTCTAATGCATCTGCAGAACAGGTGCAGTTCTTCCTCATAATGAATTTTGTCATAATACTTCACGTAAGGTCGCAAGAAAATGTTTTGTTGTATTTATTTAGAAATACTTTTGATAATAGTTGGGTAACTGGGATTGAAGCCATGTGGCTTGGTAAACGTTTTATTGCCAGTATAAAGGCTGATAATGGCTGAATAAAAACAAAAGAATAATGATAAAAGAATAATAAGGTTTATGTCTCATACCTGGCGGAGGTGAGAAAGGTTCTGTTTCCTTAAACTAGTTTGGCATGCATTTCTTTATTTCAACACCTTTACAGGTAAATCCTAGTATTTTCAATTTGAGATTAATCGTGATTAATCACAGTCCATGACTGTGATTAACACGATTAAATGTTTTAATCGATTGACAGCACTAATTATATTATAATGCAGTTGTACTAGTATATTTATAATCTAAATTGAATCAAATTTATTTTAGTTGAATGCTCTGTATGTTTTGAACCATTTAAACACTGGTGGAAGCTTTTAATGGACTCTTCAGCACCCAGGTGACATGTCACACAAGCAGCTTTTCAGCATTACAGCACAGTCTCTACAGTGAAGTTTCCTGTACAATACTGATGTGTAACTCTCTGACAGTATAAATTTTCAGCACTGGACTCACACTGAAATCTTCCACCACGTCACATACATTTAATTGCTGTGAGCCTCGGGCATGGTCTTGTATGAGGATATCACTGTTGACATTTATTTTGACAGGCTCAGAGCGTAATGCCATCAAATTATGGAAGCAACGCTTACTAAATAATTAGAAATTTGTCATGGACTGCACACATAAAGGAAGCATCTTTGTCCACATTTCTGTATTTTGACAACTAGAGAGGAACCACGAGTGATTTACAGCAAACCCTCTTGTGTTTACTGGGAAAGATCATTATTCTATGGTATTGATGGATGGCACAGTATACTCTCTTGGTTACAGGGGTCAGCTACAGCAGCCAATAAATTTGAAGAGCACTTAAATGGAGTGCTGGGACAGCCAGTAAAACACACCCATCTGCTGCCCACATCAGTCATTTTTATATCCTAGTCTTGGTGCTTTTTAACCTTTCTGAATTAATTCCTCTTGGCTGCAATATCATCACTGCATCTATATGCCACTCTGTAAGTGATAGGAACATGTTAGGTCATTAAGTTAAGTGAAAACCAAATCAAAGATTAGCCAGAGACCAATGGGAAGAATCCAATGGTCTTTGTAGAACTCAAAAGGTATTTCGAAGAATACCATGATATTAGTGAGGCTGAAAATACTTTTAAAACCTATAATTCAAATTTAAACATGGAGAGAAAAAAATACAGAATAAGGATTTAATAAGTGAAACAAAGAAACATTATGAAGTACAATTTATAAATGACAAAAAAAATAAAAATTAATGAGCCATTTTTTATGTCTGTTTTATATAATTTTTTTGATGAATATATCAAATTAATGTGTTCAATTGAGAGCCAAAAAAACTGATAAATATATACAGTATACACTACCATTCAAAGATTCGCAGTCAGTAAGAAATGAATACTTTTATTCAGCAATGATGTATTAAATTGATCAAAAGTGACAAAGACATTTATAATGTTACAAAATATTTGATTCAAATACATGTGTCCATTTCCACAAAAACATTAAACAGTTTTCAGCTGAATTGAAATATTTTAAATGTAATATATGACATAGGCTGATTTGGTGAATATTGACATGTAAGAGTAGCTGTGTTTTCATTAACCTACAAATTGTGCAAATTGAAATTGCGAATCGAAAATATGCCTAATGGAAAGGTCCGTGTACTTTTGCGTCCATTCGTTTTTCGTTTTTTTTAACCCAGACGAAAAACACGAAAAAAGAACGGTTATAGTATTTTTAAACGCTATGCTGAAAACCAAAATTGAAATTGGAACCGTACACACAAAATTCTTCACGAAAAGGTAAAATATTGACTTCTTTTCAGATTTTTGTTTATGAATTTTTGTACTTTTAATAAACATTTGAAAAATGCACAAATTAATATAGAAAAATGTTGATTTTAACAGGTTTTCTTTGGCCAAATTTAGTAATGCTTCTCCTGTACGTTCAGTTGAGAACGAGTCTTTGGAACAATGCAGAGACTTAATAAAAATATGTTTTTTAAAATAGACATAGACAGAATCCTGGGAACTTTATCGTCATGAAATGATATACTGGGATATAATTGTCAATTTTGTGTGCTATCTGAGTCACGGTATCGGAGAGGACCATGCATGGCATGTGCTTTACATCGTGTTAGAGCGCTACGCACGGTTTAAAATATGGGGTAAAAATAGAAATATATAAAGTTGTAATCTGATACAGACAGGCCGGTTCCTGAATCACTGAGGGTGCTTCTGAAATCAGTGACGGTACTCTAGCCTTAATATACTGTACATGTTGACATATTTTTGCCCTGTTAATTAATGCCGCATTTATATGCAGATGTCACTCCCGAAACCTTGCAGCGTGCAGCTGTCACTGGTCCAACAGCATCATGAAAAACAAAACTTATTCACATTCTGAATGGATTAGCCAAGAAAGCGCACAAAACGCTCTGCGCTCCCTATAATAATTATAAAACTGTCATTTCAGTTTATCGAGATCTCACAAAAATCCGTTATAATCAATGAAGATCTACACTGCACAATGAATCTCTTATTTACATCATGTTACACTTTGTTTGTTATAATGAGAGACTCCTGGGGCCTGTTTCATAAAACAAGTTTACCTGTTTTATGAAACAGGCCCCCCATTTTGCAGCACTGAACAAAAAAGTGTCTTGGAGTTGATTATAAATTAAAAGCATGGGCACTCAGGAAATCAACAGAAAATGTCAGTCATCCTATTTCTAGCTTTTGCTTTTTTATCTCTTGCTTTTCGTTTCATTCCCTCTAGCACTCCGTAGAACTTGCCCTTGAGATACAGTTATTTGCAAATAAATATGTAATGTAGCAGTATTTCATACGTTTTTAGGCGTGAAAAATTATTAAGATCATAAAAATATCGCGCGTTTCAAAGGTTTTCATATAAAGAAGTTATGGTAGTAGCGCGAGAGGGCGCTAGTGTCTGTATGAGCTAAAAAAGGTAGAAATTAAACTTAGCCTATATATATTAAAAAACAAACTTTTATGATTTTTAATGAAATCGGATTTTTGAATAATGAAAATCTGTTTGTGCCTGCTTATTCTATTCATCAGTGTTTGAACCATTAAAGAAGAAACCGCATTTTCCGTATTTCATTTCTTGGTTAAAAAACGAAAAACGAATGGACGCAAAAGTACACGGACCTGGAAACTTGTGAATTTCACAAAAATGCCCATATATCGCAAAAAAAAAAAAAAAAGAAAAAGAAAAAGGAAAAAAAAAATGCTCACATGAGGTGGTTTTTCAGGCAATTCGAAAAAGGAAAATTTCAAAAAACTGCAATGGACCTTTTTTTTTTTTTTTTGCATTTTCAGGTCACATGGTGTACATAAAAAGTCATCGAAGCTGCGCTGCTTCGATTAAATATAATGGCTAACCAAATAACCATCTAACTAATAACCAAAATCCGTCGCCATGACTTATCACAAGAGGAAAAAATTATGTTTCAGTCACATAACATCGGTTAATGGAAATGGCGTCATTTCGCAATACATTTTTATTGACATTTATAAAATACTGCTTAAGTTTTGCGCAAATCTGTAATGGAAACATAGCTAGTGACTGAAATTATACCCAAATTGAGTCCAATACACCCACATCACTGTTCCTCATTTACTTCCAGATTCTGTCACATTTTGTTTTCTTCATTATGAACAACTCTTTTGCTCAAACCACTGACAGTCTTACAGGTTCATTAGCTTTAAATTCATCCGTGCTGCAATGACGGGCCTGTGGGTGGATTGCTCATTGATTTTAATAGCCGTAAGTGATCCACAGACACGTTCCTATTTAATGATACAATAAGCTTGCATGTGGGAGGCTTGTACTCCCTGCCTGTTGCTCTCTCTCTTAACAGTGTTTACCATGCGTTTCTTTGCGCATACCTACCGCACTGGTGCAGCCCATCCCTGAGGCTGTTTCTGGTGTAATTATGAAGCTGTCCTTTGACACGTCTGAACTGATTTTGTGGTGGCAGTGATATAAAGTGTATTACTAGTTGGCTTACAGAAAGGAGTATAACTCTTGGTTAATAAGGCTGGAAGTGTGTTTTGGTGTTGTGGCTCTGTTGATGTGGATTTAATGAGCAAATACAGAATAAAAAAATGACACAAATAGCTCTCCAAAAAGGTGACTGTACTTACAGTTGATGCCAATAGACTTTAGCATGACGCTAAGCTAACGATCCGCCCATCAGGAACAAAGCGAGACACCTTTCTGGAATCAGCATGACACCCTAATAAGCAGAAAAATCAATTATTAATATGCAAATAGATGTATGACTAAACATTAGTTATATTCAATATGTAAATACTGATGACATCATTCTGGTTGAATCCCTGTAAATTTTAAATGACTTTCTATTATCTATTATGCTCAAGTTTTTAGTATTTTATATTTTTAAGTATTAGATAGATAGATAGATAGATAGATAGATAGATAGATAGATAAAACAGCTTCAGATTCATCAGTAAAATTTCTCTCTTTCATTTTGAAGTTTAGTCTTTTATATTTTAAGTGTGTGTGTGTGTGTATATATATATATATATATATATATATAATGTATGTATATATACACATACATATGTATACATATATACACACACACACGCATTCATACACACTCATATAGTGTACAAAACAAATGGGTTAGAAGAAACCCTAAGCAGGAATATTAATATTTATATGGACTTTCACTATAAAAATCTGTCTTAGATTATTCAGATGAAACCATCAACAGCTGTTTGACCTCACAGGCGTTTTGTCACGACACACCCATGACCTCTGAGTATTAATAATGCTCCGAAATGCTTCTGCATTCAATCCTCCCACATTTAAAACTCCTCGCCTCTGTTCTAAATGTCAGAGATAATTCATGGAACAGCTGATGCTATTTATTCACTTACGACTTAAGCCTTTAAAACAGCGAGAGAAGAACAACACTTGCAGGTACTTAGCGTCGTTTGAGCCACATCAGCAGCCAAAACAGATGCTGGGTAAACGAAGATAAAACCAGATGCAGCTGAGAACGGGGTTTTGTAATGGGTGATCAACGGCTGGATTTGCACAAGGTACTGCTCTGAGACCTACAGTCAGCTCAGTAATTGGTGCAGAACAAAGTACCTTTTGCAAGCACATCCAGCTAATTGAATGGAAACAGGGAGCATATGGTACCTGATAGTGCTGTACTGTATGAAGTATTGTTTTGATGATGCCACTTCATTGCACAATGGTTTGGCGAGCAGAAGATTCCCTAGATAAACACCTTTCTGAGGTTTTGTGTTTTCATTTTTAAATTCCTGACATTTGCAAAAGCATTATTTTTTTTCTGTCTATGTCCTTGTGACATACCATCCCTATTGAAAACAACTGATGAAAGCAGCATTTTTTGATGTGAACAGAATATCTAGGCACCCTAAGAAGAACTAAGGCAGTCATTTTATTAGTGCACGCTTTTAAAAATAAAGGTTCCAAAAGGGGGTTTTCACAGTAATTACACTGAAGAATCATTTCGGTTCCCCAATGGACCTTTCAGTGAGTAGTTCTTAAAAGAACCATTTTTTCCTACTATTAAGAACACTTTAATAATCTATGCAATGTTTTTTCCACTATAAAGAACATTTTGTGCTCCAGGGATGTTTAAGATTCTTCACTGAACCATAAATCCCAATAAAGAACCTTTATATTTATGAGAGTAGCGCTTTTCACACTCCATGCTGTTTCAAAGCAGCTACACAGAAAATAAAGTATTAATATCTTAAGTATTTTAAATGTCAAGGTTTTCTATTAAAAAATGACTTAAATATCTGTCTATACCGCATGAGGCATATGGTGTACTTTTATGATGCTTCAGTTGTGCTTTTTTGCCATTGTGGAGCTTTTAAGTCCCAGTTCTTATGTAGTTTAATAATATTGCAAAGAAAGCCAGAATATTCTTCATAAATTCACCTTTTGTCTGAGACATACCGTCATGGGCAGTGCTCTCAGTGTCTCAATGTCCTTTCCCAATCTTGCACTCTTCTCCTTTCACTTTCTATCTGTTCTCAAATCGTCCTATCAAACTAGGACCAAACATACAATCATTTAAAAAAAAAAAAAAAATAAAAAAAAAAAAATCACATTTCGTGTTCCATAGAAGAAAGAAAATCTCAGAATTACATGAAAGAGAATAACATTTCATTTTTGGGTGAACTATTGCTTTAAAAAAAATAAAATATTATATATGTAAACAGCTTCAGATGTAACTCAATTAAATACTGAATTATCCATATTTATTTATTTTACAATTTATTTTACATTTAATAAATACATCAAATAATTTGTTTATTAAATATTAAAACCATTTCAACTTTTTATTTTAACTATAAAAATTATTTTATATATTTTAAGTTGGATTTTTAGGTTCACCTTTGATTGTGAATTGGGGCATTATAAACATAGGAAGAAAAATAATGAAGTCCCAATTTTCGGACCGTTAACATCATCCTACTTCTTACAGTTCAGTGTTTGAGATCTTTTAGAAGGACAGATGGAATACAGATGATCTAGAGCCGAGATAAAGCCTGACTGCCACAGATGTAGTCCATGATCCTCGCTCCTTTAATTGGTGGCAGGATTAAGTCATTTAGCCCTTAGTAAAGGTCAGTGCTCTCCAAACAGGCAGCGGATGAGAAAGGTGAATGAAACCTTGACCTGCACGAACTAAGTCGTATCAGACACTGAGCTCAGAGACATGACCTTTAACTCAGTTACATACGGCAAGAGTGGAAACATGACGTCTGATGCGTAGTTAAAACTCTGTCACAACAAACTCCTTAACTTGAGCTGACCCTGGTAAAGTTTGTGGGGAGGTGGGAAGTGTTGAATTCATGAATATTCCCAGGATGGCAAGGACTGAACAGTTAATGCTTTATTCTTTAGAGTAAAACTGAGAGTGGCAGAGAAAGAGAGTCCTCTGTCTCTGGAGTAATCAGAAAAGATTTACATCAACCTACCCATCTAAAGTCCACTGAAGGAAGGCCTGCTCGCTCTGGGAGTTTCTCGCTTGAGTTATTCCTTATGCGGAAAGTATCTCACGGAAACTGAGCTGATGCATATTTTACATGCCAATATGTTGACTCACACACCTCACAAGGAAGATAAAACCATGAGTTATCTACAATAAGGTCAGTTTCATGCATGATTAATCAAAAATATTTAAATGGTTAAAGATTTTTTACATTAATGCATCTCGTTTTTACACACACCTAAAAATCCCCTAGCCAAGCACCCGTTTATTGGTAAATGACCGAGGACTTCTTTATGGGTAATTTATTTATAAATCCAACCCTCACGGGACATTTAACAGAGGACATTTGCACTCTTTGTATGGTGAAATTTAATTATCATTAAGCTTAATAAGTGAACTATCATTCACAAGCAAAACACTGTCATTCATGTTAATGCAAACATTAACAAGGCCAGTTTGCGTTTCCAGTGCGCTCTGATGCAGTTTGAGAATGTAAAATGAGTATCGTCCACACTAATTGCACACAAAACCTAATAATTATAGAAAGGCCAATTATTTCATTTTTTGCTGTTAAAAAGAACCTTGTTTATTAGGGGTGGGCGATATACCAGTAAACACGATTAACACCGGTTGAGATTCTGGATTATGGTCTCTATCGTGGTTACACGCTCATGTGATGTTGCTGTGCTACACGAAAACTTATTATTTGCATGTGTTTTTAAGCACTGAAGTTTAAAAACAAGCCACTGAAATGCAATCAGCAGCAGAAGAGAACTCATTTCGCTATATGCGCGTGAGAGGTGCGCCGCACATGAAGACGGTGCTCACAGAGCGCAGGAGTATTGAACTGAGTTATTTCTGCCACTTTATAGGTCTTGAACGGTTAAATAAACACACTTGTATGTGTCAAAATGGCCATCTTTGCAAGTATCCTCTTAGCACAGGAATTTAGGTCTTAAGTGAAACCAAACAGCAGAAACCAAATCAGATTTATTTTTGGATCTAACTGTCATAACTTGAGACATTTTTACCCCAAATTTGATTACAAGTGAGAAATAACCATAATTAAGGTCAAAAAATTGTAAAAGCTGTCTTACAAAATCAAACAAAATTGGTCAGTCAAATTTATTATATTTCAGTTTTTTGAAGGTCAAAAAATTGTCAAAATCTATTTTTCACTGTGCATAACTTAAAATAAAAATAAATAAATATCATTAACTTAACTGAGTCAGATACATTTAAAGTTGCTGCAGTTAAACTAGTACATTATTTACAGTAAAACTCTATAAAACATACTACATTCTATATATTAATGGCTTTACATGATGGACTTGAGTGCTCATGTTAATTAATTGTCCCTTTTAAAGTAAAGAATAAAGAATATAAAAATTCTATGAAATTTATAATGCTATAGCATTACATTCTAAACACTGCCATGTGGCTTAGCAATCCATACAATTATAAACAGTTACTTCTTGAAAGGAGAAAAACTGTCATGTTTACATCATAAGAGAAAAGAGGGTTGTTCATAATTGTCTTTTAACAAGAAACTTTTCCAGCAACTTCCTGTCAATGTTATTTGTCTGTACTTGACTTGAAGTTTGTTTCACTCAGAGCAAGCTGCAAGAACAGTTTCATCTGTCACGAAAACCTGTGAGTTGCTTATTCCCTCTGACACCCTGACAGGATGAACACTATAATGACAGTCTAGACACTGTGGAAGAGTATGGGGTGTTTGTGGGAAGGCAGACCCTCCACGGGGAATGAGAAAGAGACTGGAGCTACAAACAAGCCCAACAAGGGATCTCTCATTTCCAGCCTCTACTCAGAGGACTGATAACTGTCAGTTCACCCAGAAATGAAAATTTACTCACCCTCAGGCCATCCAAGATGTAGATGAGTTTGTTTCTTCATCAGAACAGATTTGGAGAAAACACTTGCTCACTAATGGATCCTCTGCAGTGAATGGGTGCCGTCTGAATGAGAGTCCAAACAGCTGATAAAAACATCACAATAATCCACGGTAAAAACTGTAATGTTATGTATTATTACAATTAAAATAACTATTTTCTATTTTAAAATGTAATTTATTCCTGTGATGGGAAAGCTGAATTTTCAGCAGCTATGAATGTTTAGTATCACATGATCCTTTAGAAATCATTCTAATATGCTGATTTGGTGCAGAAGACCCCAGTTTGTGTCAGAGGGTTTTCTACTGTTCTAATACTATCACATTCAGCATGAGGCTCATTGGCCAGTGAATATTGGCCAGATTTCTGAGCAACATACAGTCACTGTGCACCGAGCCTTGTAATTATCCTGACAGACGAAATGCTGTCACAATCAATTCCATTATCAGTCAGCAAGAACGTGCTGCAGATCATTGACGCTCCACACAGCGGAAGAGAGGCCATCTTCATTAACACAAAACGGCACACTGTTCGTTAGGTGAAACACGTTTGCACAGCAAACTGAGCAGCGGCGTGCCTGTGGGGGTCGACGGTAGAGGTTGTTAAAAGCTTCGAGCATGTCTGAACTCCCAGTGCTGGCAAAAGTCAGTGCACATTGTGGGCCTCTTTAGATCGTAATACAAAAAAGCTGCAGGGCATTTCTCTAAGAGCCGGCCTGAATCTGCTTCAGATAATGATCTCAGGCCTCATCAAGAGTAGGAGATTCAACCAACATGATGCAACCGCTGAAATCACGTCCTCTGTTTTGAGGACAGGGTGTCATTGGCTTTTCTTTCAGTGCTGTAGGGGAGAGCAGAGACAATTGTTATTGTTTTTGCTCTTAAAAAATGGCAATAAACCTTTTAAACTTTGCCTCAAACATCTTTCACATATTAGCATTAATTTCCCATGCCAATTAACCCCTTAGCTGTCAAAGATCGGCGATGGCCTCAGATTACTGATGTTTCACTTTAACAGCACGTTAAACATCACACTCTTACTTGATCTGGACAAACTGTGCATCAGCAGAAAGATTAAAGACTCTAGCTTCGATATTTGACCACTGTTTTGATAAAACATTGTTGCAGTGACAGTAATTTAGTCATTTATGTCAGGAGTGCAAAATAATACATCTGTATGTGTCATTTTTGCAATAGAAATTCACGACGCATTCATATTCAGTCATCTCTGCAGCGGTTTATTTGTGTTCACATAGCTTCACTGAACAGCATCAATAAGGGCTTATAGTCCAAAGATGCATATACAGGGAGATATATAGATATATTTACTCATGTTTACTTCATATTTCTTCAGACAGAATCATCATTTCTATTTATTTTCCACTGATTTGAGCGATCTGATGAAACTAATGCCGAGTTCACACTGCACGATTTTCAAAGAGGTCGGGTCACCGTTGTTTTCACACTGCACGACTATTTGGGGTAGCATTCAGTTGTTGTTGCGTTCACATTGCACGATGGATCGGCGACAGGAGGTTACATACCGTATGACTTAAAAAAGGAAGAATTGCCAACAACACTGTCTGGTCCAGGGTTGCCAGGTTTTCGCAACAGAACCTGCAATTGCTACTCAAAACTAGCCCAATCGCGTTTCGAGGGGGGTCCCCCGGGAAAAATTGCGTTCGGGGGTAAAATACACGTTTTTTTTGGCGGGGTTCTCCCGGTACAATTCGTATTCCAGGGGCTAAATATCAGCATATATACAGCATATAGAGAAGAGGTGCGGCATCTAACAGATTGGTGCACAGTAAATCATCTTCAGTTAAACACCACAAAAACCAAGGAGGTCATTATTGACTTTAGGAAAAACAGGGGGGACCATGCCCCCCTCTACATAAATGGAGATTGTGTAGAGAGAGTGACATCATTTAAGTTCCTTGGAGTACATATTTCAGAGACTCTTTCCTGGACCATCAACATCTCAGCACTGATAAAGAAGGCCAAGCAGTGCCTTCACTTTCTGAGAGTACTCCGGAAAAGTGGGCTGGAACAAAGGTTGCTGGTGTCCTTTTATCAGTCCACTATCCAGAGCGTGTTCACTTATTCCATCACGGTGTGGTATGCTGGGAGTTCGGCTGGAGACAAGTCGTCATTACAGAGGGTCATTAATTCAGCACAAAAGATCATCGGTTGCCCTCTGCCCTCCCTAGAGGAGATCTCCAGCTCCCGGTGCCTCAAGAGGGCTGGGTCCATCATGTCAGACTCCTCCCATCCAGCCCACCTCATATTTGATCTGTTGCCCTCAGGTACAGTAGGTGCCTCAGATTGATTAAGACTCGAACCGCCCTGTCTCATCCTGTGATGTGCTTGCTTCGCTCTTCCGCATTGATATCTGACCACAACAAACACAGAGAGACCTCTGTACCCTTCTTGAGGTTTGGGGTATTTTCATAACAATAAAGAATGTGTAAATTTGAAATGCTAATTTGTGCAGCAATAAAAAATGTTATAAATAGCATATTTTAACAACAGCAAACAACTAAATTCCACATGTGATCGCAAAAGGAAGTTATTACAAACACTCGATGGTGGTTTAAAGTGAGTTGAGTAAAAGTGTACTATTAATCTCATAAATTGTCTTATGTAGCTTGATGCTAATGTTAGCTATAATGCATCTGCAGAACAGGTGCAGTTCTTCCTCAATGAATTTTGTCATAATAATTCACGTAAGGTCGTAAGAAAATGTTTTGTTGTATTTTTTTAGAAATATTTCTGATAATAGTTGGGTAAATGTATACTGTAATTGAAGCGATGTGGCTTGGTAAACCTTGTAATGCTAGAATAAAGGCTAATGAAAGTTGTGACGTATTGTCAAGTATGGTGACCCATACTCGACCCATACACAGCAGTGAATAGTGAACAAATGCACACACACACACCGTGAACACACACCCGGAGCAGCGGGCAGCCATTGCTCCAGCGCCCGGGGAGCAATTAGGGGTTCGGTGCCTTGCTCAAGGGCACCTCAGTCATGGTATCGAAGGTAGTGAGAGTGCTGTTCATTCACAATCCCCACCTTCAATTCCTACTGGTGTGAGAATTTAACCGGCGACCTTCAGGTTACAAGCCCGACTCTCTAACCATTAGGCCACGACTGCCCCGGCTGTGTAATAATAATAATGACTGAATAAAAACAAAAGAATAATGATAAAGGAATAGTGAGGATTATGTGTCATACCTGATGGAGGTGTGAAAGGTTCATCGAGTGAAAACAATAGAATCATGAATGGGGCAGTTTGCCACGCCAGACGTGAGACAATAGCATGCAGGAGAGCTCACAGGGGGCCATAAATCAATTTTATTAGCCTTCTCTAAAAACACACATGACATGGTCTTAGAAACTGTTTCATAAAATTCACAGTTTTAGAGATTATGTCCTGAAATTTGAAATGAAGCATTAGTAGACTTGTGGCTTTAGCTTCATTGTGTTTCTAAAACCATATACCACAGCAACATATTTTTATCCATTTAAATACATATGTTTTTAATTTTTTTCTTTTTCTTTTTATGTTTGAGCTTATATATCTCAATTATCAAAACAGTCTGAGTAATTCTGATTCTCGAACAGTAAACTTTGAAGTGTCAGCTTTGTGAACATATGTTGATTATGTATCTAGTCAGAAAGACGCATGAGCAGCAACCTTTTTTATTTTGGGTATGCCATTTGTGTCTCCATGCTGAAAATGGGGGGGTGACAGCAAAGGGATTAAATTTATAACTTAAAATAAATGTCAATAACTTAACTGAGTGAAATACATTTAAAGGTACAAGGTTGGTTTTACGTTTTTAACTCCCATGCCATAAAGGAACAATAATTTACAGTATTTAAAAGCTGTAAAATGTATTACATTCAGACATACATTATAGGCAATTATATTTCAAACAGACCTTTTTGCTTTCAGCTTTGTAGGAGAGAGGAGAGACAATTGTTACTACTTTTTTCTCTTTTTTGTCAGAAAATGTTTGGCATAAACTTTTAAAGTTTTGCGTCACACATATTAGCATATTAGAAACAAACAGTTCAATAAATAAATAAATAGATAAACATCAACAACATAACTGAGTCAGATACATTAAAAATGAAGGTACACAAAGAGCTGTTATTTGTTTTAAATGCTAAATTTTAGCATCATTACTACAGTCACATGATCCTTCAGAAATCATTCTAATATTCTGATTTGTTGCTCAAAAACATTTACTATTATTATTATTATTATTATTATTATTATTATTATTATTATGTTGAAAACAGCTGAGTAGAATTTTTTCAGGTTTCTTTGAAGAATAGAAAGTTCAGAA
>JAFVLL020013053.1:0-10714 GCA_021397915.2 Tor tambroides | reverse complement strand
GAAAAATATTAATTTATATTTTTTAATCTTACCCAAGACTGAATTGTATCACATTTTCCACAAAAATATGAAGCAGCACAACAGTTTTCAACATTGATAATAATCAGAAATGTTTCTTAAGCAGCAATCAGCACACTAGAATGATTTCTGAAGATCATGTGACACTGAAGACTGGCGTAATGATGCTGAAAATTCAGCTTTGATCACAGCAATCAATTATATTTTACTATATAGTCACATAGAAGACAGCTGTTTTAAATTGAAACATATATTTCACAGTACTTTTTACTGTATTTTTCTTTCATCAAAATAATTTGTATATGCTTTTCCACAATTGGAGGTCTATTCCTTAAAATGATAGATGTCAAGCTCCTGCAAAAGGACAAATACTGAGTATGACCAATAGAAAGGCACCATAAACACAGTTCGCATTCTGCACTATTCAAGTCTTCTAGAGTCTAGACGATACCAGAGCATTGTGTCATATGGACTGATAATACTGGTATTTAACTTTAGTGATATTAAACTGTCCCTTGTAAAAATTCTTTAAAATTATTTACTATTTGCCATATACACCAGGAAAGACAACTTATGTCAAGAATATGCCACTCATTTATGGTGTGTTGCAGACCGGGTTTGGTGGGCCCGTTCTGTGCCAAAAAGTCCAGGGCCACTTTTTGGCCCCAGTCCGCCCCTGGTGGGCCCCAAAGTCGCAAAAAAAAAAAAAGCACAAACCTACGCAAGGTTGCTTTAATGTCAGTCAAGTCCTACCACAGAGGATTTTAAGCCTGATTTTTTCAAGTAGGCCATGTTAGTGAAAGATTTGCTTCCCACAATAAATGTGTCAGGATGAAACGTCAGTTACACACCTAATTCGCACCCTTTTCAATATGTGCTCAAATAGCTTCCCAGTTTGTCAGTACATGTAAAACAAAATTCAGCTAATCAGTTTTACTCAACCAAAATCACTTGTATGCAAGTCATAATGATGCTTTATTAGCTTTCCAGGAGGACTTGGAACAGTGCTGGACTCAAACTAAAATCTGTTTAGAGTGTGAAAAACTGATCTGCAAACTATTCCCATGAAATTCATATATTGTCTCCATTTGAATGGAAAGTGACAAAAACATTTCATCACCTGAATGCTAAATCTTTAAGACAGTTAAAGGGATAGTTGGCCCAAAAACGAAAACTCTGTCATTAATTACACAGTCATGTCGTTCCAAACCCATAAGATCCTTGTTCATCACAAATTAAGAATTTTTTTTGGCATTTTTGCCTTATGACAGAACAGTGTAGAGATGACAGCAAAGTGGGAGAAAAAGAGGGGGGAGGGATCAGGAAAGGTCCTCTGTGAGGATTCAAACTTGGGATGCCCGTAGTGCAACGGCGCTAGATATCGGCACGCTGCCCACAAGGCTATTGGCACTGACAAATTAAGATTTTTTGATGAAATCAATCAGAGAGCTTTCTGACCCTGCATAGGCAGCAACGCAACTGACATGTTCAAGGCTCATGTCAATATCAATGTCCTTACTAGGGCCTTTAACATCTCAGTTGCGTTGCTGTCTATGCAGAGTCATAAAACGCTCAGATTTCATCAAAAATATCCTAATTTGTGTTCTGAAGATGAACAAAGGTCTTACGGTTTTGAACGACATGAATGTAATTAATGACAGAATTTTCATTTTTGTGTGAATAACGCTGTAATAGGGACCAGAAATTTAGCAATTTCAACCATATGACTTGATTTGTTTAAACTAACATTTAAACAAATGCAAATGAAAGGAGACGGCAAAGGTGCAGTTCAAGTGTTTAATGCGGTAACTACAGAATGGATACATACAGGAAATAAGTAGCGGAACTAAAGGCAACTACAAAGTACTACAAAATACAACACGCGGACCAATACATTTACAAAACATTCGAAATCCTTACAAAATGAGCTGTATTGGTCCTTTTTGTTCTGCAAGTTGAATCTTTGTACAAACTCCGAAGATCCAATTTACCAACAAATTTCTGAATATTTCCACAATTGTACAAGTGCCAGGGAGAACCTCCAACCCAAGATTTGTTTCCTCACAGGTGCAAACTAGTGACCCCCCCCCAAGTCCAGGACTTCTGTCCGATACTATCAGCTCACCACACTGATAGCTCTCCCCTTAAAAACCAAACCTCAAAAAAAAAGAAATAAAACAAGACAGCTTCCTTAGCCTTCCAAACAAAAGTCAATCTGTCTTGAAGGCAAAAAATTATTTATGGACAGTTTGGGGAAGCCAAACAGCAAGGAGTGAAATGTGCTCAAGCATGTGCCTCACCTTTGACTAAAAAAAAAAAAAAAGAAGAAAATATACTCAAATCTGCTCTTATATGTCCCTTTTTAATATTTACATTGAACATTTTAACTTGCTGAGAGAGGGGAAAAAAACAAACAAAAAAAAAAGGAAACAAAAAAGAAACTCCTCAGGTCAGATGCTGCCCGGTGGAAGGAGAGCGGGAATCCAGTGCCGGCTGTGTGTCGATCAGACGTGCAGGGTGTTGGTGGGGTAAATGAAGGGTTGGGGAGAGGGAGAGCTCCCTCTATGGGCACAGGAGCAGTTCCTGCAGCCTAACTAGCACCTGTTCCCTCCATCACCTGCTGGGCCTGCTTCTGCCCCATGCAGCACTGAGCCACCGACTGGAACAACCTGTGCACACACACACACAAAAACAACAACATGGTGACACTGCAGTTCTTCTGTTGTGAAAATGCAGAAAGATGCGTTTGTGTCATGTTGTCTCCCTTACTTCTCGATCTCTGGGGCACAGTGCACAAAATCATGGCTCCAGAACTTAAAGGCAGGGTTCTTGATCAGCTCAATGAAGGTAATGAGCAGACCCCATGGGTGCGGCCGGTTCACAATCAGCCTCTCCAACAGGACCCTGCATGACAACGGTTATTATAGTTATTTAAAACCATTAAAACATGTTATTTCAAAATGCACATCAACTGAAATTACTTTTTCAACTTGTTGCCAACATTCTCATTTTAGTTGTTTAACTTGATGTACTAAAAGATCAAAACTAAAACTAACAAAAATGACTAAAAATGTCCAATTACTAACACTACTTAAAATGAAAACTGCAAATTCATTTCAAAACATTAATTTTAACAGTATCTCAATGCCACTGAAATAAGCCAATAGACAAGAACAAATTAACAATCAAAAATAATTCTAAAGCATTTATTAATCTTAATTTCAATGTTTACTAATACATTATAAACAAGCTGTATGTGATAACATTTAATAACTAATGTTAATAAAGCTTAAATACTTTAACAAATGAATAGCTCCTTGTTAGTCAACTTTAGTTATGCATTAACATTAACTAATGGGACCTATGTGTAAAGTGTTCCTGAGTTACTAAAATAATTAAGGCAGCCTGTTCTGGATTGTTTCAGCAAAAATTGAAGATAAAGAAAATGTGAAAAAGGATAGTACTCAAACAATTGCAACTGTTCTTGTAAATAAAAAGTATATTAAAAGGAAAGTAAACACTGCTAAAAGTTTAGACAGAAATAAGTATTAAAATTAACTGCCGTACCTGGTGATCTGCTCTTGAATGGCTTCAGCGTTGGCCTCGGCAAACAAATACAGCATGGTACAGCTAAAGTAGTGTGTGTGGCTGTTTGGGTAACGCAGCTGATTGGCTATCGCATTCAGAAACAGATAGCGGCCTGGGAAGAGGAAAAGTCACAATGTGAACTAAAACTGGAAAGCAGGGAAAAATAAAAATCAAATCAACTTTTTTTTTTTTTTGGCATCGCACCCTCAGTGTCTAGATCGACTGCAAGGTTCTGGAAGATGTCCATGTGAGCCGAGTGAGTGATGGTGCTCATTGAGGGAGTGCTGCCCTTGTTGTGGATGTGGGCAATGGCCTGGGTTCCAACGTACAGCACCAGAGCGTTGATCAGCTGAATGTTGTAGCGGTTGCCTGGCTCGTTGGACACCTGGAGGCAGAGTGGATTTTTATGAAAACAAACCTCTCACTGACTAAAAGAGCCAAGTTACAAAGAAGATGAAAAGATGAGTCTGTTGGGATTCAGAGTGGCGCCCTCTACCTGCAGGTTGCTGCGCAGCTCAGAAAGGAAGGTGACAGGAGAACGGGTCTTGAGGTAGGAGTCAAGATCCTTCTTAAACTGGGACGGCATCACACCGGTGAAGTTAGTGAGGATGCGGGGAGCAATGTTGATCTCACTCAGCATATCCACCTGGTGAACACGCACAGGTCGTTACACATGGCACAATAACCTCAAGCATACTTCAAGATACAACTACACACTAAACCACAATGCATCACATCTGATGTCAAATGTTATGTGCGACTCTCTACCTTCAGATTAGGGGTGAAGGGGTCTGGAAGCCTCATGTTGCGGGGGAAGGCACTCAGGATCAGGTTCCTCAGCTGGATGCAGTTGGGTGGGATTACATCGCAGAAGCCATAATGGTAGTCACACAGGAATTCTGGGAAGTCATGAAGCAGGACAAGCAGCACACGAAGTGTTCCCTTGGAGAATAGAGAGACAAACAGTGCAAGGTCACAAACTGACAAAGAACTAACAGACAGGCTTTTTTGGAAGGCAAGCCAGTGTTAATACCTTGTAGAGAATTTGCATAGGTTTGTTGAGTTCAACATTCCTTAGGAAGGGTGCAAGATACTTGAACAAGTCTATCAGCAGCTGGGCATACATTGGCCAACCCTGCGAAAGAGGAAAGAGACGTTTAAGGCAAAGATGATAGTTAGTGATTGGGACATGAAACAGACGGCGGTGGCAATCCTGCTCCTGGAGGGCCACTTTCCTGCGAAGTTTCAACAAGTTCCATCACAACTTCCTGGAAGATTTGAATGATCCTCAAGACTTTGATTAGCTGGTTCAGGTGTTTAATTAGGGTCAGTGAAAATCTGCAGGAATTGCCCTCCTGGTAAAGGATTGGACATCCGATACATATCATGCAGCAGATACAGACCTTCTGTTGTGGGGTATGCGCAAGCATCCTAGCGATGAAGATGCGGTGTGAGATGAGCTCCAGCCAAGCATAGACAAAACCAGGTGCTTTAGTCGGCCTCAGGATGTGGAAGGTGTTGCTGAAGAGAGACAACGTCCTTTAATACTCAGAGGATGATCAACGCACTAAAGGTGCAGTCACATTAGCGACATTTCTGTGACATCTCAAAAACGGTCCATTATTTATTGTCAATAGTGTAGATGTACAAGCTCTCATTCAAACCCAACAGGTTTCTATTGGTAAACGCAACAAAGCCACGTGACCAACTTGAACCCACTGGTCCAATTGAAACAACTAAATTTTGCCACACGACGGTAGATGCGACCGCACCTTAAAACTAAATCCATGTGCTTACCAGAAGGCAGTGAGGGTCTGGAAGTTGATGGTCTCCAGCACATGCTCTGGTGCGTTAAGCTCCAGCAGGAGCATGATGAAGATTCTGTGGTACGGAAGCTGCTGGAACTCTGTCTGCCTCACGTCGTGATCCTGGATCAATACACCCACCACAATGCCAAGAACCTGAACAAGAAAAGCAGCATTATTTCTATTTTGGAGATCTTGATTGAAGTCAACATTGAGCCACATCTAACCACTGTAAGCATTCTAACCTTGTTGAGCAGGTTGATTTTGGTGACCGTGTTGGTGGCCTCTCCGGAGTGTTTGACAAGAAGCGCAATGAGCCGAACAAAAGCGTCCAGGTTATGGTAGCACTTGGCCCTGATGATGGCGGGGCTGGTGGTCGGGTGCTGCTGTTCGGCCTGAGCGCGGTAACTGATCTCCACGCACATTTCTGTACACAGCCGGAAGAAGCGAGTGATGAGGTCATCGGTCTTCAGGATGCCCTGCTGGTGCATCTGCGAGAGAAAACAAGGCAGGTGTGACGGAACGAAGTACTGCAGGTCAATTCTAGCCTTGCGAGGAACCAGGTTGGAATGTTTGTACTTTGAGTGTTAACTGCTAACCTGGCCGACAAACGCAGAGAAGGCCTTGGTGCTGTCTCTTCCTGCAGCTGCTGAGTGGTACAGGTTGACCCATTCTCTCAGCAGGTACTCTGCCTTCTCTCTAAGGCCTGGTGGGTCATCGTACTCAGAGGCTTGAGAAATCCCAGAGTGCATCATGAAGTTTGGCCCACCATGGTGACGATCGATCATGGCCTCGTAGTTGGAGCGTACAACATCCATCAGCTGGGGCAAACTATGAGTTCCACAGAAGTAATTCCAGGTTATTTTCAGTTAACAAAATAGACATTCAGTTGCAGCACCAGCAACACAAGTGGTTGTTAGGGATATAATGATTAACCGCGAGCCAGTTGAAAATCAACTCAAATGCGTGACGATTCGAATCGGTTGAGATGCTAAACAAATCGCGATTCAATTAGGAGTTTATATGAATGTATGTCTAAGGGGAACTTACGGTCTTTAGAAAAGTTCAGATGGTATTTTTTCCTTTTCATCTTGCCTCTGTATAATGCATATTAAAGTTCATAATTGCAGAGCTGCTTTGTTTACAGCAGAAACCAAGGAAACGCTTTAAGCACCACCTGCTGGCAGAGAGTGAATCTGCATCTCATTCAGCTCTCTGCTATTTCCGTTTCATGCAGATTTTTTTTTATGTATAGTTTCACAAGTCAAACCATTCTGTTTTTGCTTCAAATTTCAAAATTATACAATATAGTTTAGATTAAAAACTGCTCATGTTGCATGTATGCAGCATCTTTGTTTGGATCATGATTAAAATGCAGTGGTTGCCTCTAATTTTAAATGGAAAGAGCACAGACAAAGCCTTATTTTCTTTATATGAAGATATTTATTTTATTTGTGTAGCTTATTTATTTGTTTTGGGGCTTGTTTTAAAATTTCAGTTTAGTTTTGTTATTTACATTTACATTATATTTGCATTTTGTTATTTAGCAAACTTACAAATGAGAACAATAGAGGCAATCAAAACCAACAAAAGAGCAATAATATGCAAGTACTATATTAGTATATTATTATAGTGTTATATTTCAATTTCACAAAGAAACATGCAGCATTTTGTCCAAGCAATAATAAAAAGACACATTTAATTTATAATGTCTTAAATCTCATTTTGTAAAAAAAATAAAAAATATAATAAATAAAATTATATGTATGTATGTATGTATGTATGTATGTATATATATATATTATATATATATAAAAAAAATATTGTGAATCGAATTGTGAGTTGAATTGTGAGTTGAGTGAATCGTTACATCCCTAGTGGTTGATTTACCCTTCAGGAGCATTGGCTCTGGAGTGTGCGTTGGTCCTCATCAGCGTCTCAATGGTGTGGAAGAGATCCGCTTCAGTGATGTGACTCACGCTGCGTTCGTCAACCAGCAGGAGCTTCACCAGCTGCATGGCGAATGCAACAGCCATGTAGTTGAGCCCGTTCTCCATGGACTTTAAAAAAAAAAAAAAAAAACCACATGGGTGTAAGAATTTAATTTACAACAGTTTCCTTTTAAGTCCTAGAGACACTCTAGTCACCTGAGCCAGGTGCAAGTCATACTGCTGCATGTTGACCAGGTGGTTTCTGATGAGGAGCTCCACGGCCTCAACGTTGTACTTGTATTCATCTCTGCACTCAATCAGGCATCTGCATGGGCGTAAAAAGCAAAGGTTAAGACCTTTCATACCCGTCTATGCTTGTGACAAATAGGTAACACTGCAGATGTAGTAGTGACCTGGTGATTTGTTTGTTGCACCACTGTGGGCCATAGGCACGACCGTCCTGTAGGGCTTTCAGCACCAGTAGGTGGCACTCCCTGTAGCTCAGCAAAAGATCAGGATCAGCACCACTAGTGGCATCTAGGAGACCCTCAACAGCCTGAGAGCGAGCAAGCAGAAGATCTGTTAGATTTAAGCTGAGATCGTATGGCAGGGATGTCCAGGCTTACACCTGTAAGGCCAATGGCCCTGCAGAGTTTAGCTCCAAAATATTTGCCTGGATGTTACTGGTGATCCTGAAGACCAGAATGTGTTAAGATTGAAGCAAAACCCTGCAGAAGAGTGGCCCTCCAGGAGCAAGACTGGACAACACTGCCACAAAGGGTAATTTCTTCCAGAGTCTCTCTAACCTTTTGCAAAAGGCCCAGGGCAGCGATGCCATCACGCGAGTTCCTAGCCATGACGACGGCCTCCAGGAGGCTGCGTATGGCCTGAGTCTGTGGGTTCATGGCCAGGGCAGGTGGAATAGCGTGCAGGTGCTGCTCCAGGTCCGAAATGCACTTATCATAGATGTGACCCACATCATCTGTGGGCCATGCCTGTTGCTGCAATGCAGAAAAGAGAACCTTTGAGCTGCTTAACCAATGTGACAACCAAACACAACCTCTTAAAGGACAACGGGGTCTGAACCTTCATTGGTTGGGCAAGGAAACCAGTGGGCTGAGACAGATCATTACTGGGTAGGAAGCCTGGAACGTTTCGGGCAAACTCCTCATAAACAGCCAGCTGTTTAGGATCCACTCCACCGACCTGGAAAAGAGCAGCAAGTCAGAATCGAATAGAATAGTCAATCATTGACCCAATGAGAAGTTTGCAAAGAGCTCTCACCTTCAGTCTGATCTGCTCTGGCATGCGCTCAGCCTGATAGGTGAGCACCATGGGGTCACAGTAGCGACGGCCTTCTTGGCGAGCGTGCTTCCTCAGCTCGAATTCCTGCAAGACAGAGAAATTGCGTCCAAATCAGACTGTATGATGATATTACATGACCACGCTACATGTGACAAGCAGCTGTTCCTCAAATGGTGTAACAATGAGGACTCACAGTTGCCAGTCTTTTGTCCATCTCAGGTCCAGCTTTCTCCACTGCTGTCTTCTGGATGAAGCAACAAGCAAGCTCACAGTTGTCCTGTGCGATGCGAGCAGCCGCCTCTTCCATCATCTCTCTCTGCTGGGGTGTGGGAGCCTGAAATGGACATGCTCAGTGAGTCAAAAACGCTTCAATAAATAAAAATATTAAAGTCATTGAGTCTCCAGATGGAGTGGAAAAACTTTCCCTACCCTAAGAGCTGCAGCAAAGCTGTTCTTCAGGTTGGTAGCGATGCTCATGAGTAGAGGCTCTCTGCAGGTGATCATGGCCATGCCGGCAGTCAGGTTACGCATCATGTGATGGGCGGCCACGCGCATGTGAGACTCCTCAGAGTCTAGTGCGAAGTCCTTCCTGACTATCTGCTCACAGGTGGTCATGGCGATCTTGATGGATCGGTCCACCACTGGGTGCACCAGTTCCTGTACAGCACGCTCAATTGCTGGTCTCACACACTGCTTCAGCTGGAGGTGGGCCTGTAGTAGTGGGATCTACACAAAAAGCGAGGAAGAGAATTTAAATATTCGAAAATAAAAAGTTAGTTAATTTAAGAGAGTTGTCGTGGTAGAGTGCGCGACTAACGTTAATATTGATGTTGATGTGAGGGGCCAGGCCAGCCAGGGCGTACACATTGATGTCATGGTAGCTGAACTGTGGTGTGGGCGGCCCAGTGGCCGTACAGGTCGTGGTGGTGGCCGGAGTTGACGGAGCAACTGTAAATGGAACAGAATCTACTCCGGGTTAAACAGGAAATGGAAAACTATGGAAAAAAGCATGCACCTTACAACGTGCCTGTTGTAGTGTTATACCTGTTGTAACTATAGGCAGCATCTCTTCAGGAGGCTTGGTCTCTTTCTTTGGTGCAGAGAGCTGCTCCTCCAAGTTCTTCAGCTTCTCTTTGTCTCTCAGTAGGTTTCCCGGTTTCAGCTCACTAATGTCCAAAGACAGATTCTTGCAGAGCACCTCAATCTCAAACTTGAGGTTAAGCTGTGAAGAGAGAATTGTGGGACTGGGTGAAAACTACTTCCACTGGAAGCTTATGTACCGTAAGTTTAGTGACAATGAAAACAACTGACTTTTAGGTCATGTTCCTGGTGGAGCTCAGCCAGTACATTCATGATGCCCATGGTCCAAGGGTTCTGTGGCCTGAAGATCTACAAAACAGGGCTCCAATTGTTAAAAGAGGTTATGTCCTGATATTTGCAAATATAGCCCATACTCAACACCTGACAGCAAAATTGGGAGAGAAAATTGCATGATTATTACCACACTCCGTAGGCTTGATTCCAAGACTTTGGCCACAAAGGGGACGACATACAGTAACTCCTGTTGGCCTTTCACATAAGCCTCCAGCAAGAGAGATTTCAGCTCCAGGTCCTATAAGAGCAAAACATGAAAGCAGTCACACAGCAGGTATAACAACAAATAGGATCCTTCTGTAAACGTGATGAATAATAAAATCTTAACTCACTGTGTACAGGATGGGTTTGTTTTTAGCTAGAGTGATCATTCCAAGCCAGTGACCCAAATTCTTCAGCAGGGATCGATCGGAGAAGTTAGCAGCTGCCTTATCAGAGGTAAGGAGAACCTGAGAAACAAAATGGGACAACATTGAGTCATCAAATGTAGGTATACTTAATTTTCTTATATTTCAAGAAAACTACCTTGATGTTTCTGTAAGTCTCACTGAGAACCATCTTGACAAACTCTGGGTTTTTCAGTGTGTCAAGGAAGTTGGAATACAGGCTGTGGAAGTTGGGCTCAATGCTGACACGCTTCATAACCAGGTACTGAGAGACCCAGGGCATGAATTCTTCTTTCACAGTCTCTTT